>MU680188.1:0-10063 GCA_026770625.1 Nicotiana glauca | reverse complement strand
TTTCCATTTTTGAGGTACAAAGGAAGATCGATCTCATTAATCACTCAAATCTCCTCCATATGAATAATATTCTCAAATTCTCAATCTGCCTTCTTTTTTAGTAATTTATTATCTTGATATATTAGCTGCCTTATTTGAACTAGTACTATAGTATTCAACACCCCTTCAAGCCCTATATATATATGAGTTAACTCTACGTATGTAGTATTAGAAGTTCATAATTTGACATCATTCAAAAAGTGAAGAGTTAAAAAAACATGAAGAGTTACATTGTGTTTTCTTTCCTCTCTTTGGCAATATATTTCACCTTTTTTGGCCCTTTGCTAGGTATGAATATTTTTTTTCTAATGCATATTAATTTCTTTTTTCTGCAAATTTACATTTGACGATATTTTTTGGTTGTTTTTAATACTGTCTCTACTTGTGAGATTACACTGATTTTGCTATTGTTGTTATTAACGTATATACTTGTCATGTTTTAGTGTCAGGTGACATTCAATTCTGCCCGGGAAGTTTCACCGCGAATGGGACGTGTGATAATATTAGTTGTGGCAATTTAGCTCTATTCGAATGGCCAGCAAGTAAGATGCCCCACAGTTGCAAATGCGCTGTTGGTGGAAGTAATAAGAGCAATTGTACATGTTTAATAGTTTGCTAATAAGCAAATTTGATCATATCAAATATGTACTGGATGATTATGAATGAACTCTGATAAAATTTCTCTTTATTGTGGTTGTTTTTCAAATTTTATAAGCTTAATAATAGAGGGGAGTTTGCAAAGTTTGATCTTAAATCGTGATGAATCAATTTTCATCAATTCTTCAATGAAATCTGTAAAAAAATAATGTAATAATTAGGGTTTTCAATCCATTCTCACCATAATTAGCCAAAATTCAAGCTTAAGAACCACATCAACCACTTTTACTTGCTCCGGTAAAATTGAGCTTTGGAACGACGGTAAAGTTATCTCGGTATGACCTATAGGTCATAAGTTCGAACCGTGAAATAAGTCTCTAGTCTTTTCCCGAACCCTGCATCAATACAGAATGCTTCATATCTCTATATCACATAATTGGAAATCAGCGTAAAAACCTTTGATTGATGGTGATTTCCTTAAATAGTTCTCACACAGCGTATCTCTTTGCTTAACGTTCCTTAAATATGAGGTCTTATATATCCATATACTCTAACGGGTAGCCCGGTATACAAAGTATCACGCATTTAAGCACGATTTGGGGAAGGGTGGAACACAAGGATGTGATATAGATAACCTATCCTAATGCAAGTATTAGTGGTTGATTCAATGTAGGGTAAAATGCTATCTGTAAAATGCTTAACCCTAACACATTTGTTGCCTCTAATTCAGTAAGCTTAAGGTGGTTGGTTTGTGGTGAAACTGGCAACACATCATTACTTCACAAGATCTAAGGGAGCAGTGGTAATGGATAATAGTGATGAAATTGAGTTGGTGAGTGACAATCCCCAGGGTCAGTCAGTTGAGCAAGCGTCGGAGGAGATAAGAAAATTGAGAGAGCAATTGTCATATGTATATCAAGCTTGGGTCTCCGGTCGACTTCCACCCCAGGGTCCTTCCGATGGAACTTTCACCATACCCCAAGCTACTCAAACTCCGCTCCATGCAATGAGCGATCACATTCTACCACCAGGGTATGTGCCAAACTACAGCCTCCATGTTTCCCCCGGTACCTCTAGCATGCGACTTCCAGTCGCACCAGTCAGGAATACCCTTCTCGTCGTGTCTGGCGCACCGGTATATACAATCCCGCCACAACTTCCTGTGACGAGGCCAAACAATGAGCGACCATCTCATGCTTATGATGGCCAACGCTATTCTCCAAATATGGCTTTCGGGGTCTCGGCTCCATACAATCAGACTCCACAGTACGAGTCACTAGTGGAAAATGAAAAGCCCCCCATGACGGTTGAGCCAAATGAGATGGCCAAGAAAATAAAAAGTCTTGAACAGAATATAAAGAATATACATAGACTAGGTGGTCACAAAAGTATTTCGTTCAGTGATCTATGCATGTTCCCTCACATCTATTTGCCACGAGGGTTCAAGATCTCAAAATTTTAGAAATATGATGGACACGGCGACCCTATCGCCCACTTGAAAAGGTACTGCAACCAGCCGAGGGGTGCAGGAGGAAAGGAAGAGCTGTTGATGGCTTACTTTGGGGAAAGCCTTGTGGGGGTAGCTTCCAAATGGTTCACTAACCAAGACATCTCTCATTGGCATGTTTGGGATGACATGGCCCAGGCTTTTGTCAAACAATTTCAGTACAACATTGATATTATGCCAGATCGTAATTCCTTGTCCAATATGAAGAAAAAGCCAACCGAAAGTTTTAGGGAGTATGCCATCAAGTGTAGGGAGCAAGCGGATAGAGTTAAGCCACCTATGGATAACCACGAGTTGATCACTGTTTTTCTGGAGGCTCAAGAGCCTGATTACTTTCAGAACATGATGTCCGTGATGGGTAGACCTTTTGCGGAAGCAATCAAAATAGGGGAGATGGTCGAAAATGGCCTCAAGACTGGCATAATTGTAAGTCAAGCTGCTCTCAAAGCCACCACCTAAGCTATCCAAAATGGGTCAGAGGTTTGGAAAATAGAAAGAAGAGAGATGAAGGGTCTATGATGGCTTTAGGATCTAGGGAAGTTCAAAGAGTGGCATCGCACCCTTATGTACAAGTTCAGCAGGGGCAATCCAGCTATGCTCAACATTACTATCCCCCGCCAATTCCTCAATACTCTGTGGGCCTACCACAATATACAGTGTTCAATGCTCAATCATATGCTCGGCTTCCAAATGAGCAGGTATGGGCACCATCTCCAAGGCCCCCCTGACCTCAACAGCAAAATTTTTGGGCACCTTACAATGCTCGTCCCGGGCATGATTATGGTCGAGAGCAGAGGCCAGCATAAAAATTCACTACAGTGCCCGAATCATACTCCAGTCTATTCCAGAAACTGAAGCAAATGGGCGTGATTGGAACCATCGCTCCCCACTATATGCATTCTGATTCACATGGATTTCAAGCAAATGCTAGCTGTGAATATCATTCAGGTGCCCCGGGGCATAGCACTGATGACTGTTGGACTTTGAAAAGAGCCATAGAGAGACTTATTTATGAAAAATTGATTGTAGTGACAAATGGCAAAGACCCTCCTAATGCGACAAACAACCCGTTGCCAACACACAATGATGTTCATTTTGTGGGAATGATTAGCCGAGATCAAGAATACAAGCCAGTCGGTCAAGCAAAGATGACAGTGGGAGCAATTCAAGAAGGAACAAGTTTGGAAGTAAGTCCAACCCGAGATGTGCTGTTGATTGTGAAAGGCTCCCCGAACTCAGAAAAGGTAACTTTATGTGTGTCTAAGGTATCAAGGTTGGAGGTTCGCTCCAATGTTCCAAGCCCAAGGTTGTATGTCCTTAGAGGCCACCCCAATACAAAGCAGAATTAGGGTGGTACGAGCGGCATAACAGAGCCGATTATAATCAAACCTGCCGTGCAACCCCCTGTGACAAACATAAAAACCACTCCTTGGAACTATAACAAAACTGTGATGACCTACAAAGGAAAGGAAATCATAGAAGAAGTGGGGGAAACTGGAGGTTTGACTCGATCGGGAAGATGTCACTCCCCAGAAGAGTTGAGGAAGGCCAAGCAAATCAGAGAAGGTCAATTGCCAATAAAGAAACCAGTCAGTGAAGCAGAGGCGGAAGAGTTTTTGAAAAAGATGAAAGATCAGGATCACTCAATCATTGACCAGCTAAGAAAGACTCCTGCTCAAATCTCTCTACTATCTCTGCTCATAAATTCCAAAGATCATGCCCGTGTACTAATCAAGGTCCTGAACGAGGCACATATCTCAGAGGAGACCACAGTGAATCAGTTAGAGAAAATGGCTAACAGATTTTTTGAGGTGAACAGAATCTCCTTTACCGATGATGAACTTCCCGAGGAGGGAGCCAGGCATAATAGGGCTTTGAACTTGATGGTCAAATATGAGGGGCATTATATAAAGCGAGTCATGGTTGATGAAGGCTCAAGTGTAGATATATGCCCTCTCTCTACCTTGCAAAGCATGAAGATCAACACAGACAGAATCCGACCCAGCAATGTTCGCATCTGGTCTTTTGATAGCTCAGCAAGAGATACCATTGGGGAGATCAACCTTACCATGACGATTGGGCCGAACGACTTTGAGATTGTCTTCCAAGTAGTGGACATGGCCACTTCTTATAACTTTCTTCTTGGAAGACCATGGATCCATATGACCCGAGTTGTGCCATCCACCTTGAATCAAATGCTCAAAATTGAACATGACAGGCAAGAAATTATTGTCTACGGGGAAGACGATTCTTCCATTTATAAAGACCCATTAATCCCCTGCATTGAGGCCAAGGAAGGGTCTGAGTCCATTGTCTATCAGGCTTTTAAAGTGGTTTTTGTGGACCATGTCGAGGAAGGAAAGCCCATTCTGCATCCTCGTCTTTCCGCCACATATGTAATGGTGGATGCAGTTATAATGAGACAAGGTTATGAACCAGGAAAAGGTCTGGGGGCATCATTGCAAGGAATTTTGGAGTCTATTTCTCCGTTCGGTAACCAGGGTAGTTTTGGCTTAGGCTTCAGGCCAATACAAGCAGACGAGAACAAAGCCAAACACCGCAAAAAATATGGATAGGTCTTGCAATAACCTATCCCTCATATTTTCTATACTTTTGTCAAACCACGACTCCGGAGGGTTAAAATTCCTCGGTGCATGCAAACATTGATGAAATTTGCCATGGCCTCAGCCAGATGTTTTCTGAAGTGAATATGATCCAGGCTGGTGAAGGCACTCGTCATGTAGATATGTAACTAATTGACCCAGACACCATGCTCACCAACTGGGAAACAACTCCTCTCCCCATAAGGAAGGAGTCTTGGTAGTTTGCTTTTGTAGCTTCTTTTTTGTATTTTGGGTTACTTTCAGGGTTGTAGTCCAAACGTCTCAGTATGATTGTTTTGTTTTGATGTTAACCCTTCTATACTTTCGAATTCAATGAAATGGAGTTTAGTTTCCTATTAAGTTTTGTATCTTTTCCTGTTCCTAATTTTTGTCATTTTATTTCCATTTTAGTTTTGTTAATGCCGGCTTTAATAACATGACATGCATGAGGAATTCATGCCTAGATCTTAAAAAGCTGTCTAATATCGAAATAATGCATCAAAAGGTTGAATATGATGAAGACGAGGTTGTTGAGGAAATAAAAAGAGAGTTGGCACAATTTCAAAACAAGCCTAAGCCTAACCTCAATTAAACTGAGCCGATTAATATCGAAAGTCATGAAGAAGTCAGAGAAACAAAGATAAGCATTCACACTGAACAATAAACCAGAGATGCCTTGATTCAACTTTTATTTGAATACAGATATGTGTTTGCTTGGTCTTATGATGATATGCCGGGTTTAAGTGTTGATCTGGTGGTTCATAAGCTTCCTACGTATCCTGGTTTTCTACCAGTCCAACAAAAGCAACGAAAATTTAAAATAGATATGAGTGACAAAATCAAAGAGGAAATAATGAAGCAACTGAGCGCCAATGTGGTCAGAGCTGTCCGATACACCACCTGGGTGGCAAATTTTGTGCCTGTGACAAAGACGGATGGAAAAACCAGAGTTTGTGTCGACTATAGGGACCTGAACAAAGCAAGCCCAAAGGATAATTTTCCTTTGCCAAATATCCACATTCTTGTAGATAATTACGCAAAACATGAGATACAATCGTTAGTGGATTGCTATGCTGGGTACCACAAATTCTAATGGATGAGGATGATGCAGAAAAGATCGCTTTTACCACGCCATGGGGGACTTATTGTTACAGGGTCATGCCATTCGGCTTAAAGAATGCAGGGGCAACTTATATAAGGGCCATGACCACCATTTTTCATGACATGATGCACAAAGAGATTGAAGTATATGTCAATGATGTCATCATAAAATCAAAGACACAAGCTAATCACGTGTGTGATTTGAAAAAGTTCTTTGAACGGCTTCGAAGGTATGACCTTAAGCTTAATCCAGCCAAGTGTGCATTGGGGTTCCATTTGGGAAACTCGGTTTTATAGTCAGCTGGAGAGGCATCGAATTGGATCCATCTAAGATAAAGATCATTCGAGATCTGCCACCACCGAAGAACAAAAAAGAAGTCATGAGTTTGCTTGGGAGGTTGAACTACATCAGTAGGTTCATTTCTCAGCTCACAACCACGTGTGAGCCCATCTTTAAGTTGCTGAAAAAGGATGCCGCTATCAGGTGGACAGACGATTGCCAAAAAGCTTTTGACAGGATCAAAGATTATCTGTCAAAACCCCCTGTACTGGTCCCGCCTGAACCTGGTAGGCCTTTTTTTTATATCTATCGGTGATGGATAACTCCTTTGGATGCGTTCTGGGGCAACATAATGCAACAGGCAAAAAGGAACAGGCAATCTATTATTTGAGCAAGAAGTTCACCAATTATGAGGTTAAGTACACCCTTTTAGAAAGGACATGTTGTGCCTTGACTTGGGTCGCTCAGAAGTTGAGACATTATCTTTTGGCCTACACTACTTACTTCATATCCAGAATGGATCCTTTGAAGTACATCTTCCAAAAGCTAATGCCCAATGGCAGGTTCGTAAAATGGCAAATCCTGCTCAAAGAGTTTGACATCGTCTATGGCACTTGCACCGTGATGAAAGCATTGGCTTTGATAGATCATTTGGCAAAGAATCCAGTTGATAATGAGTACATGCCACTTATCACATACTTCCCAAACAAAGAGGTCAACTCAATAGAGGAAGTGGTTCCAGACGATCACCCTGTATGGAAAATGTATTTTGATGGGGCTATCAATATAAAAGGAATTGGGATCGGGGCAATCCTCATATCACCTATTGGACATCATTACCCTGCAATGACCCGACTTCGGTTCTTTTGTACCAATAATATGGCAGAATACGAAACTTGTATCATGGGTTTGAAAATAGCCATCGATCTGGATGTGCATGAACTATTTGTTATGGGAGATTCTGACTTGCTTATCTGGCAAGCCCAAGGTGAATGGGAGACTCGAGACATCAAGCTTATTCCATACAAACAATGTGTGCAAGACTTGAGCAAAAGATTCAAATCCATCGAGTTCAGGTACATTCCCAGGTATCACAATGAGCTAGCCGATGCCTTGGCTACTTTAGCCTCGATGCTCCCTTATCCAGGCAACACTCATATTGATCCACTAGAAATCCAAGTTCGGAATCAACACGGTTACTGCAATACAATTGAAACAGAATCAGATGGTAAACCACGGTATCATGACATAAAACGATTCCTGAAAATAAGAGAATATCCAGAGCATGCTAAAGGAGATCAAAAAAAGAAATATAGGCGGCTCGCCAGTGGTTTTTTCCTGAATAGGGAAATTTTGTACAAGAGGACCCCAGATTTAAACCTGTTGAGATATATAGATGCTACAGAAGCAGAGCAGATCATGAGTGAAGTGCATTCGGAGGTATGTGATCGTAGCGGACTCAACCTTAGGAAGAGTGGGCGCTAATACTTTTACCAAATAGTGGTATCAGGGTCAATTTTCACAGGGAGCTAGAAAAGGGAGTTGAGTAATTGCTTAGTCTAGAGATGCGTTTTGACTCCTAATTGTACTTCTATCATTTTTTGGGGTTTTATAATTATCAACTACGATTTATAACTACTAGTTAAAACTAAGTTATGCTAAAATATTGATTCTAGGTTGTATGCAAGATAGAGAAAAGCACTAGGGTCGTGGCATTTACCTAGGTGGTCAACTAACGGGTAGAGATTCCTAATACAAGAATGATGATTATGGGGCTTATGCTATAACCGTTGCACGATTGCACTCACTCTCACACCTCTCGGTAGAGAGAATGATTTTGCCCAATTGACTTTCTCAAGACCATTTGGGTAGGCTGATATGCCCAAGCAACTTATGGTTCAAGTTGGGTAATTACTCTCTCGAGGTTTAACCCGTTAATTGGGACTACCATTCTCATGAGTCCATCCCAATTCCTTGTTGGGTCAATTTTGGAGTCATAACACTCTTTCTCAAGAAGGGTCAAGACCCACAAAGCTAGACTCAGTGTTTGCAACCACCAAATCCTAATTAAACCATAAAATTAACCCAAATAGCAAACACCCAACATCATTCAAGCATTAAACAATCACACCCATTAGTTACCCACACTAGGGTTGAGCCACAACCCTAGCTAATGGATTTAGCTAGACATAATAGGAATAGAAATTGAAGAAATAAGAGATAAAATCATCATATTAATTAACTACAAAGTTAATCTACAAGAATCAATGATAAAACAAGATAAAATTGCCCAAAATAGGCTAAAACTTGAGTCTCACGAGTGCAGCAGCTATATCTGATATTCTTCGCTTGCTAAAAAAGTAAAATATTCCATTTATACTACACAGGAAAAACTTGACAAAAATACCCCTGGCGCGGACCGCGCACAAATGTCGCGCAGCCGCGGAGGGCTCTTTGGTCTTCAGTGGTTGCTTCTGAAACTGAGGCCGCGGTCCCCGCACAAAGGTTGCGCGGCCGCGTTAGCTGAGAGGCGCGAACCGCGTAGTGCTTGGGCACGGCCGCGCTGGCTGAAGGGCGCGGTCCGCGTGAAAAGGGACGCGGCCGCGTGGAAGGCTTGACAAAAATCACCAGTCTCTGAACTTTCCTGCGCGGCCGCGTGGCAAATAAGTGTGGTCCGTGCAGGTCACCATAGGTTATTGCACAGTCTCTGAACTTTCCTGCGCGACCGCGTTCCAAATAAGTGCGGTCCGCGCAGGTCACTTTTGTTCCCCACTTCACATGTCCTTTGACGCTTGGCAGATTTCACTCCTTTTTCGAGCCGATCTTTGACGTTTGTCATCTTGTCGCTCAAACCTGCAATAAAGCGCAACTTGTAAGCTTTTTGGGAATAATTTATGGCAATTCATGCATAAAGCCTAGGCAAGAATGGGTATAAAACATGTAAAAATCACAGTTATCAACTCCCCTAAACTTAAACCTTTGCTTGTCCTCAAACAAACAAAATGAGACCTACCCCTCAAAGAAAAACACCCAAGTTATTCCTGTTTATCCTAAAGTAACCTCGACAAGCATCAATTGGGACTAACAATTGCCCTTAATGCGAATGCATCATTAACACATTTAAATTTTGAAAACTTGTGGTTCAAGTGTGACACAAAAGCATCAAGAGTTGACACACATTCATCAAAGAGCTTCTCTCAATTACTTTGGTCATTGTGGAACTCACACATCCTCAACTCTCCCTAAGTGAACCTCATCTTTTAGAAGGATATAGTAGGGTGCACCCCCACGAATAAAAGGTAGCATTGTCCCCAATGCTAACTATCAAAATAAGCATAAGAAAAAGAAAGGATATAGAGTGGCCCCTCAAGCCGCATCTGTCGCTCTGGGCTGATCAGTGGTCTCCAAGTCCTCTGTACTGGCGGGAACCTCAGACTGGTCCCCGGCCTATTGCTGCTGTTCTGCTGGGACAAGAGCCAGATCAGGAACATGCTCTACCACTGGTGGAACACTGGGAGTACCCTCCTGAGTTGGAGCCACCTCTATCACAACTCCCGCTGTGCTAGGGAGTTTCCTCTTCTTCTTTCGCCTCTGCTCCTCCTCAGATGGCTGAACTGCAGCTGGCTCTTCGGTTGGATCTCCAAATAATAGATCAATTGGCAGCTGATCTGCCATGAGCTTATCTACCTCTGCTCTCAGCTGTGTCACTGACTCCTTGGAAGCCTTCTGCTTCCTCAACTTTTTGTGCTCCCGAGCTAGCTTACCCAAGGCCTTGCTGTGTGCTCCAACCGCCTTAGTCAAGGCATCCTGCATCTCCATCATCTTTTCCTGGTTGGCTAGGATCTTCTTCAGTGTTTCCTATATAGACGGAGGAATCTCAACAGTAGCAGGAGCTGACGATGTCTGAACTGCAGTGGTCAGAGTGGACAACTTGGA
>MU680174.1:0-42689 GCA_026770625.1 Nicotiana glauca | reverse complement strand
TATCCTTGGGCCAATTTCAAGGCCCAAAAGATATGAAAGTTCAATAAATAAAGAATTTTAAATAGTTCTTAGATAATTAACTATGATTTTTCCTTCATTTTAGATACAAAAACCAATAGAAAACCTAGTCACTTTAGGTATGGCCTTTAATAATAAAATGAGACGAGCCTCGCCAAATCAAATATACAATTGCGAGGCCCTCATTAATTACTTCTAAAATATTTAGTATTTGGGATAGGCCGTTTAGCGAATTTCACGGCCTTCCCAAAAAACATAACACGTTAGCCGCTTTAGGCGCGATTTTTAATAATATTACTTTCCTAATACGGGTGTGTATTTCATGCAACCCAAATCCAAATCCAAAAATGTCGAATGAGAATATGTCGAGGATCTGGGTGTATTTCATGTGACGTGATCCAAAAGCATGTCCTTAAACGATGTTCACTTTCTTAAAATAAAAATAATTTGATAAAAAGCGGTAATTAATTCTTAAATTGCATAAATAGGATAATATGTATAAAAATCAAATATTTTAGCCAAATACAACAGTTGAGCGACCGTGCTAGAACCACGAAATTCGGGAGTGCCTAACACCTTCTCCCGGGTTAACGGAATTCCTTACCCGGACTTCTGGTTCGCGACTGTTAAACAGAGTCAAACCCTTCCTCGATTCGGGATTCATACCGGTGACTTGGGACACCATAAATCTCCCAAGTGGTGACTCTGAATATTAAATAAAACGAATCCCGTTTTGATTGTCCTTAAAGTGGAAAACTCCTTTTATTATACCCTTCCCGGGGTGTAACTCGGAAAAAGGAGGTGTGACAGTCGACGGCCCGCTCCAACAGAATATAAATTGTGCACTGCCGAGGGTCGAACGGCCCAAACCATAGATGCATCTATTTCATCGAGGCGATTGGCCCGATCCACAAATATTAAGGAAACATCAAGAATGCACACAAAGGCTCATTTATACACAAGGGAAGCCTTGGAAGGTTCAACAATATTCATATGTTCACTTTTCATTCCTCCCTAGTCTCTAGCATATCATAAAAGATCATATCGATAATTCAAATAGAGGATATCCCAAATTAGGCATGATGTGAGTCCTAAACTACCCAAACATTTAATATCATAGTAGCTACATATGGACTCTCGTCACCTAGTGCGTACGTAGCCCCCTAATTTAATAGCAAATTACTATTTATTAGTCCTATGGGGACGGTTCCTTCTTACGAGGTTAAAAAGGAGACTCACATCGCTTCGAAGCACACTTCACTATCAAAAACAAGCCCAACACCCTCAATGCGAAGCCGAACGAGCACAAACTAATTAAACAACGTAAGAACTAATCAATAAAGACTTACAAGGTTGAATTCTAGCTATTTAAGCAATTTCCTAACCCTTAACACAAGTTTTCTAAATTCCGACACCAGGCACACGTGCCTGGATTCCGAGATTTTTTTGAAGAAAGTTGTTCTTTATCGCCTAAGGATCACAAATATGTGATTTCTAGTTCATTACATGGGAACTTACATGATTACATCTTAGTTTTTATTAAACCCTAGGTCTAGCTCTAACCCCCTTGAGTTTACCTAATTTTTAGTGTTAAATCTACCTAATGTTTATGTATTTGAACTAAAAGTGAGTGGGGATTACTTAATTTGCAATGTTATGTTGAAACCCCTCTTTGGAATCACCAAAATCGCCTAAGTGTTGAGAAATATGTGAAAGAATGAGCTTGAGCTCGAAATAAATGAAGCTCACCGCCAGCCCTTTTCGCTTCTGTGGTTAAGAGGACCGCTTCTGCGGTCCCGCATCGGCGGAATTCGAGCCGCTTCTGCCGATCCGGGCGAAATGGGCTAGACCGCTTCTGCTGTCCATAGGTCGCAAAGGCGGGACCGCTTCTGCGGTTTCCCACGCCTGAGCCCGCTTCGCTTCTGTGATCTGTCGACCGCTCCTGTGGTCTTGCTTCTGCGGTCCAAGAGCCGCAGAAGCAATTATGACAGAAGCAGCAGCCTGTGGTTCCGTTCAAGTTCCAACTTCACTCGAACCTTGACCATTTGACGCTTGGGGCTCCCGAGCCCCGTCCGAACATACCGACAAGTCTGAAATTACGAGGCGGACCTACTCAATCCCTCGAAACATTTAAAACAACGCTAAATCAAGGAATAAACCCCAAAACTAAATGAATCAAATCATTGAAACTTCAAGTTCTAAATTTCCTTCTAATGGGTCAAAGCGCCCTTAAACTACTCGGATTGATACCAAATTTTACGGGTAAGTCTGAACTGATATTTTGGACCTGTACCAAGTTTCGAAACTAAAATCCGAGCTCGATACCTAGAAAATAAATGATTACTAAAATCGGAGCCCGATACCTAGAAAATAAATGATTACTTAGTTTATTTAAATTCCTTAAAGCTTCAAATTAACAATTTCATAGAAAAATTCATTACTCGGGCCAGGGACCTCGGAATTCGATTTCGGGCATATTCCCAAGTCCCATATTTTTCCACGGACCCACTAGGATTGTCAAATCATGAATCTGGGTCCGTTTCCCAAGAAATTTGAGCGAGGTCAAACTTAGCCTTTTTAGAAACACTTAAAGAAGCAATTGAACATATTCTTGCTCAAAACTCTTCTAACTTCCGAACCACCCATCCCCGCAAGTCATAAATTAGTTAAAGCAAGTGCGAGAAGTTTTATTTAAGGTAACGGGGTTCTAAAACGCAAAACGACCAGTCAGGTTGTTACACAACCGACCTTTCTAACTCCCTCTCTCTATCTCTGGTTCTCTCTAGAACCATTTCTACTCTCATCCTCTCCGATGGACCATATCCACCTTCTCCGGTCACCTCCCTTGTCGGAAACCATGGCCTCTCATCATCTCCTGGCCTCTGCGTCACCTCACACCGGTTTAACACTACCCTAAGGTCGTCAGATGAACCTGTAGCGGTTCAAATCCTATCCATGGTCTTTCACGCCATTTTCTAGCCATCCATGGATGTTTGAGTAAGATCTATGGCTTTTGCGGATAAAACCGGTAACACTTTAAGGTTTTCTCATCTTCTCTAAGTTCTCTTAAATCCTAACCCTTAAGATTTTTCGATTTCTTTTAGACTGTCTTAGATCTGTGTATATTATGAGTTTTTGTTGTTTTCCTCAAAGTTTTTTCGATTTTTCTAAAATAACTCCTCACTTTTGAACTAGGGTTCTTAAACACCTTTTCGAAAACACTTCTTTCTTCTGATTTTGTATTAATCTTCAAACTTTTGTTTAATCTTTCTCCTATATTCGAGTTATTCTGATAAAAATCCTAATTTCGTCTCTTAAACGTATTAGATCAATACAAATCTGAGAAGGATCGAACTTATTTGACTTGTTTTATGGAAAATCTCCTGATTTTTGAGCGGTTTGTCATCTTCCTAAACTAGGGTTTCTGAAAATCCTTTTCATCGAAACACTTTCTGGTTTTAAGTGTATCTATGTATTTTGACCAATTTTTTTGAGTTCTTCCTTGACCATAACTAGCCTACGTCGAAAACCCTAATTTTAGGATTTTTTGTTTGGTTGTATTAGCATGGCTTACTGATTCTCATATTTCTTTTGAGTGCTTGTGATTTCTTATGACTGCCTTGCCTTGATACGCTTCTACTGAGATTCTCATACCTAGACTTACATCAATTCTATGTGTTTGTGTTCATCTTGACTGTTCGCATCAAGACTTGCATCTTTCTTACTGATCCAGTATCATTTTATCTTCATGTTTTGCTAGAGTTGTGTTCCAATTCTTGACTACCCATGTCTTACTCTATTTATATGTTAAACATGATGACTATTTTCCATGATTTTCTCTTCGATTGATTCTGAATTCCTTATTACTTGATGTGATTTGAACATTTCCCTTTAGACCCCCCGACCCCTACCTTTCCACTTAATTTGATTAGTTGCTTACCTTAATTATTTTCCTTGCCTTGTCTGCATTGCTACTGATTGTCTCCTTAGTTTGATAATTTTCTGAACCTAGCCTTAATTACCTGTTCTATACTGATACTATTTTGAAATCTTTCCTTATTTGTCATATTCAATCCGTGTATGATTTCTTTACTTACTTGCCACCTGCTTTTTACCATTCATATTGACTCCCTTAATCAAAGGGAGATTCGAACCAATTTTTTTTATACTGAGTTCTATAATTACTGAAGAATTGATTCTTGCCTTATTTTAACCAGTTTTCAAACTACTATATAAATGACTCTCTTCTACAGTCTTAGGACACGAACATTGTTCAAAATACACACACTCAAACTCTCTCTTCTTTCTCTGCCACTTGTGCTAACTGCTTGTCTAGCCGTTGAAAGCTAAGGCTAGACTGAGGAACTCTACTTGCTTTATTTTCTGCACTTTACTTCTTCAACTGGTTTGTCTCTAATTTAAATTTGAAACTCAACTTTATGTGTGTCCATGCCTATACATCCATGCTTGTTACTTTACTAGTTATTTAATTTGTTTCTATGTTTGGTGTTATTAAGCAAATCATCATATCAGACTTTGCCTAGTTCTTTGACACTTGTCCAGCATGATCACTTAGTTCCCTTACCCCTCCCTAACTGGTATAACCATGTTGTGTCAAACTTTGTTCAACAAAACCCATGTCTTCAACATGATCCTGCTGCACTCTTCCCTATGTTTTAAATGTCTATTACCATGGCTGGTTTGTTCGATTGCTTCATAGCTGTTCTATATATTTGTTGCATTAAATGTTTCCCCATTTATGTGGTTTCAAACTTGTATGTCCCCAATTCCTCTTTTCCCTGTTTGTGTTTGAACTATATATGATGATTTATTTTTTTGTTTGAGTTGCTGATTGTTTTCTTTTCACTAAGGCGAACTCTTCCACTGCCTTCCAAAATTTGTTTCAAACTAATCATTTTCAAAACTGTTTCCAACTCAACTCTTTTAAATCTATGTCAAGCACTCTCACCTATACTCTTAGACCACTAGGTTCTACCCCTTTTGTGTGAGCCTTACCTTGGGACCCTTGAGTTTCCTCTGAACTTGGACACATAAAAGCTGGCCTTTCCACACTACACTTGCTTTATATTGGCTATAAAATCTGGGTGTAAGCACTGCCCGACACCCCTAGAGGTCCTTAGGAAACTCTGTCACACCTAGATATGAGAAAGACTATGGAACAATCTTGGCACTTAAGGTGGTTTATTACAAAACTTAGGGAGGAAGTCCTAATGAGGTGCTGAAAGTTTGGGCCTGTTTCAGTCTCTCTATAGTGTAAGTTTTACTCTTCTGATGTAATTCATTTCAGTATTGGTCTGTATTAATTATTTGTAAATGACTCCGGGGTTGGATAGTGAAAAAGGATGGGTAATATGCATGTTGTAGTATAATACAAGGAAGATACCATGCCTATAGGATTTTAAATTTCTTGCCTCACCATGTTAGAAAACATGCCTATAGGGTTTTTACTATGTTTGCCTCATCACGTTAGAAATCATGCCATTTAGGATTTATATGTACTGTTTTCAGCATCTCATCCACACAAAGAAATTGTGTCTATAGGGTAAATAATAACAATAAATAAGCTGCTATTATGTGATTCTGCCCATGTAAACATGTTCTGAAATTTCATTTAGAAACCATGCCTATAAGGAATAACTCCAGAAATTCTGCCTATAGATCTCAACTAGTTTAGTTAAATAAATCAACCCAGTCCACGTTTTAGTTCATTTCGAAACTGGTTTGATCAACGGTTTATTTTCTCTAAAACGAGTTCTTTCAAAAACTACATTTATTTGTCATTAGATATCATGCCTATAAGGATTCAAGAGTCTACTTTAAAAACTTACCATCTATATTCCGC
Organism: Nicotiana glauca; assembly: GCA_026770625.1. Classification (NCBI taxonomy): domain Eukaryota; kingdom Viridiplantae; phylum Streptophyta; class Magnoliopsida; order Solanales; family Solanaceae; genus Nicotiana; species Nicotiana glauca. Next base: position 36,808 of record MU680174.1, on the reverse strand, counting down.
GCCTAGGCAAGCCTTAGGCAATCAACTTTAAATAAAAACCAGAACCATCTCTGTGATTAGTGTTTAACTATCAACGTGTTAAAACTAGTAGGCAAGCCTGATTCGGACTTCTTTTCTAAGTCATGTAATAAATCTGGTTCTACTGTTATCACTTAAGTACCTTGTTAGGATCTGAATTTAGACCTTAATTGTTTATGAGTCGTGTTGTCTATGTGCATTACTTATGGAGGTATATTTGAGCCTTCTATCTGATTTCTGTGTTTTACCCCCTAAATGCAGTCCTATGTGTTCTTATTTGTCGCCTAGTATTTTACCTTTAAACCTGAGGGTCTGCCTAGAACCCCCCTCTTTATAGGATAAGAGTCCTAAATTACTCCAGGACTGATAGGAAGGGTCAGGTAACAGCATGCAATAGGGGTCGACACCAACCTTCGCTTTAATCACCTTCATGGGGTGGGAAAGGGTAGATATGGATATGATGACCGGTGTGTTAATGCCATGCGTAGCCCCTTTCTAAGGAGTGATTACCGGGTATTGTACTGATGTGATCCTATAGGCTAACCAACCTAGGACACCCCTTTATATTCATAAATACGCTTAGATTGTACTTCTTTTCATTAACTATTTTTTCAAGCATCTGTGCATTAAAACTTAAATCCCCTACTATTTGAGCCACACTTGTTTATTTGCTAATTGTACCAATCCACAAAAACTGTCTGGCCGGGAACCACACTAGTGGATCCTGAAGGGTGCCTAACACCTTCCCCTTAGGATAATTTCAAGCTCTTACCCTATCTCTAGTTACCAAACGTGGTTATGAATGAACCCTATAGGTGCCCTAACGCAACTTAAATCATTAGGTGGCGACTCTCCAAAATGCAAACCCCATTCCCGAAAGGAAAGAGTTGTCCCATACAAAAATTCATAAATCCCGATTTTCGTGAAGGAAAAAGGGGGCGTGGCAATTGGGTAATCACTTTAATAGTTAGAATACGAATTTTTAAACACGTAATGATTAATTTATATACCATTTGATTAGTTTTGTATTGTTCGGCACCGAATTGAGGGTTTGAGCATAATCTTGGACCATAAAGTAGGCTTTGAGACGAGGTAAGTCTCTTTTATAACCTTGTAAGAGAAAATTAATCCCATAAGTGAATTAAATTAATATGTGCTTCTATTTGTGTGTGGGGGGAGAGGGGCTACATATGCACGAGGTGACGAGAGTCCGTGCGTAGCTACTAATTATGCTTATGTCCGGGTAGTCTAGGACCCAAATCATGTTATACTTGCGATGTTTGCACCCTACTTGTTAATTAAGTTTCTTAAGTCATGTTGGAACTTGATATGGGAATTGTAATAGGTTAAACTTCATTTACTGGACCGTTAATGATGACTGAAATTTCTTTGAATAATTGCCCCTTAATAAATCTTGACTTGGATGTTTTAATGTATTTTTCTCTTCTTGTGGAGCGGGCCAAATTCCTTAGTAGTAGATAGATGCATCTATTGTTCGTGCCGTTTGAACCACGACAATGCACAATTTAAATATTTTTATGTTGGATAGGGTCGTACGACCTTGACATAATTGCGTATAATAAATCTTTGGAACTGTTCATAATTGATATTGCTTCATTGGCTTGATATATAAATTGTTAAATGATGGAAATAAACTTGGAATTTACTATTGGCGAAAGAATTGTTTATTATTTCCTGTTATGGAGTTTTCAACTATATTTATGTAATACATTCTAAGCCATAACTTATGACATTTTATTTTTAGCCCTTAGTAAGTGTCAAGGTAGACCCCTCGTCACTACTTCTTCGAGGTTAGACTAGATACTTATTGGGTACATGTTATTTATGTACTCACTCTATATTTCTGCACTTAACGTGCAGGATCTGAGGCAGGTGCATCTGGATATCAGTCTGGCACACACACTAGATCACTCATACGAGACTACACGGTGAGCTACCTTCTGAGAGCCCGTCCTACAGCAACCAGAGTCTTCCTTTTGCATGTTTTTTCTGTCTATTTCATTTCAGACAGTAGAGTAGTATTCTTTTATATTGTCTGCTAGTAGCCCATACACTTGTGTCACCAAGTCTTGGCACACACTAGTAGACTTGTGGTTTTGGCTTATTTCTATGGAATTGATTGCTCTCAGCTGCTTTCATTTTAATTATTTTAAATCTGTTATTTATTAAATCTTTCAAATTAAGGAAAGTTATTTACTTGAAAAACCTATTAAAAATCACTACAAATTAAACTGGAATTAGTACGAACGTCATTGTTAATCTTTCGCTAAAAAGCTTGTAGCTAGTAGAATTTCTTGATAATCAGTTGCTAATCCGTCGCTAAATGAGATTAGCAATGAATTTTTCTATTTAGCTATAGAATTTTTCCGTCGCTAAAACCTGATTTTTTAGTAGTGAAGGGAAATCATAAGATTGTTCACCGTTGGCTTGCCTATCAACGGTGAAGGGCGCCATCACTGCCTATAATAGAATTGGATCGTGACAACATGGTATTAGAGTACTAGGTTCATGTAGGTCTCACAAGTTATGGGCAGGCCTAATACAGTTTTGCAAATTGGTTCGGAGACATCCGTACTTATCTTCGAGAGGCTATAGGGTGTTAGGAAACTACTCTTTAGTCATCTCCCATCGTGCAGATGATGATGTACTAGGTTTCTTTCTCTTATTCTCTCACATATGGTGAAAACGCGCACTGCAGACATTCCAAACCTGGGAGGGGCTGCTCCCCATGTTGGTAGAGGTCGAGGCAGAGGCCAAGAGGGCATCATCCCAAGGTAGGGGATGGGGACGTCCTAGAGTTACCTTGGTTGTACCCCCAATGAATCCAGTAGAAAGTCCCATTATTGAGGAGCAGGGAGAGGTGCCCGAAGCATAGCCAGCCTCGATCGATTTCATGTCAGCACCAGGCTTCCAGGAGGTTATGGGCCTTATGCTACGGTTCATGGATTCTATGACCCAAGCTGGTTTATTTCCAGTAGACCCAGCCATATCTCAGGTGGGAGGGGGAGCTCAGACCCCTACTGCTCAGGATCCTAGACATGCAACTACTGTATATCAGGCCCCGGGTGCACTATCCGTGGGCAAGGCCTAGTCAGTAGCAGCAACTGTACCTGAGCACAGACCAGTTACATCCAGTGAGTCGTAGAATCTATTGGACAAATGGACTAGGCTACACACTCCTATCTAGGGGGTGAGCGATATTAGGATCCCTAGGACTTCATTGATCAGTTCAGGGACATACTTCGCTACATGAGGATACTGGAGTCCCATGGGGTGGATTTTACTACTTTCCAGCTGGAGTGCAGGGATCGTAGGTGGTGGTAGTCTCATCTTCTCGATAAACCAGCAGGTTCTCCTCCCATGACTTGGGATCAGTTTACACACCTTTTCTTGGATAGATACATTCCACCCTCCTAGAGGGAAGAGTTGCGGTTTTAGTTTGTGCAGCTTCGGTAGGGTCAGATGTTAGTGACCGATTATGAGGCGAGATTCTCTGAGTTGTCTCGCCATTCACTTATGATACTTCCTATGGACGCGAAGAGAATGTGGAGGTTTGTTGCTGGGTTAAACTCAGGTATTCAGGTCACTATGGCCCAGGAGGTTGAGATGGGAACTTCTTATCAGCTAGTAGTGGAGATAGCTCAGAGGATTGAGGGTTACCATCAGAGAGGTAGAGAGAAGATGCAGCGAGAAAATAGGTTCCATTATTCTGGAGAGTTTAAATATGCCCCGGCTGGGGGCAGAGCTAAGTTTGGGAGGTGTCAACCTAGCAGGCCCACATATCCAGAACCCGTACCTCCTCGGGGTAATCCAGTGCTGCCCTATTTTAGTTCCATTCCAGAGAGTTCTTATCACCAACCAGCTATTTAGCATTCTTCTAGTGGGTGCTTAGGCCATCAAGGTTCTTCCAGCGCCTATTTTCGTGCCATGCCAGAGAGTTCTTACCACCCACCAGCCATTCAGGGTTCTTTCAGTGGTTACTCAGGCCATCAGGGTCAGGTTTCAGGCCATCAGATCACCGTATCGTGAGGTTGTTTCTAGTGCCATGATTGTCTTATTATAGGGCTTGGCTGGATCTACCCCGACAGAGTCTGCACACCTATAGTGAGCGCAGTTGCTATTGATTCATTTGGGTTGGATCTACCCTTACGGTGCTGAGTGACTAAAAGTGTGAGAGATGGATATTCCATGTTCAATGCAAAGTGACTAAGCATGTTGAGTGATTAAACATGATGAATGGAAAGTGTGAAACTGGGATATTGAGTACTCCGAGAGTATGCATATGATGTTTTCACTGAGTTGTATTACATTCGGCATGCACACTTGGCATACATGCATAGATATGCATTTTACTCATGTTTTACGGTATTGTGTCCTTCATGACTTCACATGCACATTGACATGTAGGAGTATAAATGTATTTTCGTCTATTATAGAATGAAACATTTACCTGTTGAAAGTTTTGAAAAAAATCACAATTTTACAAACTTACTCATACTGCTGATTTCGGTAAAAGATTTGGGTTTTCACTTATATACTTGAAAAGCTTGCTTATTTTCCGGAACTGTGAACAAGTTAAGCCTATATCTCGAAGTTACTTCTTTTATCACTTTTATTATGTTGTTATGAATTATTGTTGGCTATTGATGTTGGACTCCAACCTTTATTCCAACTCGTCACTAGTTTCAGCCCAAGGTTACGTTTGTTACTTATTGAGTACACGAGGTCGGTAATACTCATAGTACACTTCTGCACCCTGCGTGCAGATTTTGGATGTTGATGTTTCGATTTACGGCGGGAGCTAGATTTGAAGATGTACCTGTGTTCTGATTATAGCTGCCTCTTGATCTTGGTAGCTTTAGAATTTTAATCTGTTCATGTATATTTCAAACAGATGATGTACTTTATTTCATAACAGCTTTGTAAATTCTATCTCTTAGAAGCTCATGAATTGTACTACCAGTCATTGGGATTTTGTACAAAAGCTCAGTTATTTCATCATTATTGTCTCATCAAAATTCATTTGAATTGAATTATTTTTTATTTGGATTATCTAGCGGGTTAGGTTAGGTTCCATCATGACTAGTTAGATTTTGGATCGTGATAAGTTGGTATTAGAGCTCTAGGTTCATAGGTTCTACGAGTTATGAGCAAGAGTCTAGTAGAGTCTTACGGAACGGTATGATGATGTCCATACCTGTCTTCGAGAGGCTATTGGGCATTTAGGATAATCTTTACATCTTTCTTTCCTTATCGTGCGGCATTGATTCAGCTTGAAGAATATCTCTTTGAATTCCTTCCATGCACTCGTATGCGCATTTGAGTGCTCGATATCAGATGTACATCGATGACTTGTTATTCCATGGATGAGGTGCGAGATGTGATTTCTGTGTGCTGATGATGGGCTAATCCGGAGGACTTGAGGCCGTATTTTGACTCTAGCTTGAGCTCAGGGATTTTAATTGTGTGAGCATGTGCTTTTGGACTTATAGACGGTAGTGTCCCTATGAGTGGAATTTGTGGCTCGATGAGTGGCTGGATGGCTATATGATGAGTATTATGTGACGGTGGAATATGTTCAGGTGGTTTGAACGTGACGAGAAGAATTTTTTTAAGATTTGAAAAGGACTATTGGGTGCTTGATTTTTGTCTTGATGTGACATATAGTCTCGAGTTTTAAGAGTGTTGAAAGATTTTCATGTTGTTTAATTGTGGAACGAAGTAGATTTTCATGTCTTGTTGATGAGTTCAGACTCGGAAAGATTAAGTAATAGCGTAGTAGTTGTGGCTATGAAAGGGTATAGAGAGATGTCAGTTTAAGGCTAAGTAGGTAGGTTATAACCTGCAAGGTAATCTACGGATGTGTGATCCTAATGATGTTGTGTGGAGGATTTTTTTCCTAATAGTGAGTATAGGTATTGCGATTTGAGTTTGGATTGGTTGAGAAAGTTGACTTGACCGTCACGAGGATGAATGCAAGATTTGCAGATAATTTGAGATAGTTGATGGTTTGTGTTGCACGAGCTTATGAAGGATTTAGTTGAATCTCATTGTGGTATTATAGTAGTAATGGGGTATGGTTATTGTAAGTTATAAGATGTTTTATTCCGTGGCTTTGAGCCAAATGGGGGAGTCTGCTATTGATAATTTGATTGTATGGTTACGTGTTGTATTGGTTTTGATCTGATACATACTTGTGGATCGGTTATGACTTGTAGAAGCTGGTTTAGAGGATAAACTAAGCAAGGAAATTTCTAGATGTATAGTGTACTACACATGATGGATATACAGTAATCTTAGAATGATTCGGGTTTGTTGTTCATGGTAGATATGATGTACCAAGAAAAAGGGCCACTTGATTGCTTAGAGGTATAGATTACTTCTTTGGGTGTTATTGAGCTAGTGGGGCATAGGTCGTTCGGCCCGTTTGGGCGGTGCAATTGAGATTTGAGCAGAGTGGATGACTTTCGAGTGATGGACTCAAGATTTATATGTAGCAGTTGAGAATTTCAGACTGATATATGGCAAAAATTTGAGATTTGCATCGGATGGTGTCGAGTTCTACATTTCATCATCAGGAAGCTAAAGGAAATATATTTAGATTAATAGAAGGTATCTTCAGAGTAGGTGTCTCGATTCTAGTTCTTTTGGGATGCTTAAGAAGGAATACGCTAGCATATGGGCCTTAGGGCAATGTATTTTATGCTAGAATCTCCTGTGGTTAGCTTTGAGTAAGGATCGTAATGTTGTAGCAAGGAGAAATGTCAACTCAAGGGTAATTCGAAAGGAACTCAGAGAAATAGGATAGTTTAGAAGTAGGTTAGATCAGCGCGATAATAGATACAATAAGTTCTTTGGGTACTTATGATATGGTGAGTTACCACTGATGTTTTGTGGCAATACGCTTAGGTTGGCGACTCGCAAGGCTTGGTTGAGTTAGAGAGATTCATTTCTGATGGCTTGGTTATGTGAAAATGGGTTTCGAAGAGTTTTTGATGGTTTCTACCACGATTTGAGATGGATATTTTCTTACTGGCTTGAGGAGCATGTTGTGTATTGTGATTTTCTCTTGGATGATATCAAATTGAGGGTTTTCGAAAGAGCGGTATGTATTTTGCTTGTGACTCAGAGTTGATTATGAGATTCTCGTACTTTTCATATGATGGCATGATAGATGAGGTGTGGTTTGAGATTTTGAGATGGGGATTTGCATATGAAAGTATACGTTTCAGTTCTAAAAGGAAGATCAAGAGTTTATCCAGCACAACAATTTCAGATACTAGCACTAATTGGTATTACCTAAGTAGAGTGTACATTCAGAAGGCGCACTATGTTTTGATTTACAGATGCTTCATTGGTATTGTGGTACTCACCTGGTTGATCGACTGTTGATATTTAAATTTTTCTAGGTGGCACGGAAGAATTATAGAAGTATTCCTCATGGGATGATTGTGTATGAGATATGTGTTAGACTTTCGGGCAGTGGAGTTGGAATCATATATGGTGACTCGTGTGTTCTATGGATTTAGAGATTGGGAGTTCTCAGAAGCAGACTGTTTCGTGGTTGTGGACTATGGAAATATTGCCAAAGCTAGCCAGATGATGATATGCATTAAGGTTAGGTCATTGTGGACTTTCAGAGGGCTATTTATGTATTTGTGGATGACTAGAGTTGATTTAGGGTTGTTGGTAGGCCTAATGAGGATGTGTATTCTAAACTGGGTCGGATTGGTTGTCTCTGTACTGCTATTGTTGAGGGATGTGCCATTTGGTTAGTCTTGAGCTTATTCGTGTTCTGATATGATATATCTGTTACTCCTCTATTCTACGAGAGGTTGTGATTTGTTGGTTATATTCACACATGGTGCGGTTCTGTTTAGGCCTTATAGCAGAATTTGAATGAGATTGTGATTGGGGGTGTGGAATGGTTGATTGCGCCTTGGTTATGGTCTTTTCCAGTTGTGGTATACTGTATTATTTTCTTCTTCCTGGTTATAGCCATGCATTTTGGGTACTTGATGTCAAATTGCATGTGGTTGTTGATTTGGAACATTATGGCTTGAGGTATTTTATATGGACCAGTGTTTGGATAGGGTCACACATTGTAGCAGAATTATGTTGAGATATGATCCCTTGTGTTAGATTAGTGTGTCTTGGTTCTACTATGTATGATGGGCTCATAGAATTGCGGTTATGGTAGTACTTGTTGAGTTTTTGGGACGGTCCTCTCATTTGAGTCATTTCCTATTTTTGGGTGCATTTGAATTATTGCGTACTGGTGCACGGATAACACGGTTTGTGGCTCTAGGTTAAATTGGTATGGCATGTCAGCAGGACAGCTATATTTGATAATATGAGGTCGTCGAACATAGAATAGGTGCTATCAGATTTGATTGAGGTGTATTTGGAAGGATAATGTCGTTGATTAGCTTAGAAATTGGCTAAATTTCATGTCGAAAGAGAGGAAGCACATTGACTTGTTAATCTGATAAGTAGTTATGAGTTTCTATGTGTTACTTTTATCATCGGTAGTGTACGAAGGTTATAGAATGGGGTTTGTTCGATATGAGGTTTATTACCGGTATTGGGTTATTTTAAGAAGCTACTGTGATCAAAAGTTATTGCTATGAGTATTAGAGTTATGTGGTATATCATGTGATTGTGTCTTGGGTTATGGTTATGGCTTGGTACAGCTTATTTAGGCTTATACAATGTATAAATGCGAAATTCGGGTCTTGTAAGGGAATCCGGATGTTGGAAATTGGGTTCTAAGGCTTGCGGACTAAGGTTAAAGTAATGATCTTTAGTTATATTACGTTGTCGGTCCTATATGGAATAGGGTAACGTAGGATCACCCCGAGTATATGCATGGTAAGGTCACACGGTGCTTTGATGGCTTTGGAATGACTCTTGGCACGTTCAACGACGAACATATGTCTAAGTGGGGAAGAATATAATGGCCCAAATCGATCGTTTTGAGCATTTGCATTCCGTTCATCTATTTGAAGTCTTGAGTAGCATCGTATGTTGTATTATGAATTGTGCATATCATCGGGTTTGGTTTTCAGGTTATTCAAGATTGATTTGGAAGAGTGAATTTCATGATTGAAGCTTTAAAGTTGGAAGAGTTGACCAACTTTGAACTTAAGTATTTTATCGCGCATTGGAGTTTTGATGGTTTCATTAGGTCCGAATGGTAATGTTGGAATCGGACGTATGCCCCGATTTGTATTTGGATATTTCTAGAAGTTTTAGTGTTAATTGTGTTAATTGGCAGAAGTTGGAAATTTGAAGGTTTGGAAAGTTCATAAGTTTGATCGGGAGTTCACTTTGATGATAACGGGTTCGAATTGTGGTTCCAAAAATTTTAATAGCTTCATTATTTCATTTGGGACTTGTGTGCAAAATTGAGCTCATTCCAGGTGGATTTGATATATTTCGGTGCGAGTTTTGGAAGCTGAAAGTTCATTAAGTTTGATTTGATTGATTTGAAGTGAGATTCGTTGTTTCGATGTTGTTATGCGTGATTTTAGGCCAAGAGTAGGTTCGTGTTATGTTATGGGACTTGTTAGTATATTTTGACTAGGTGCTGAGGGGCTCGGATGAGTTTCAGACGAGGTTCAGATTAGTTTGTCGCATGTTGCATTCTACTGAGGTTGCTGGTTTCTGTGTAGCCGCATCTGCAGAATATTGGTCATAGAAGCGACTTCGCTGATGGGGGGTTTTCTTCATAGAAACAAAAAGGGAAGCTGGGCGTGAAGGTCGCAGGTGCGGGTGCATGGGCGCATATACGCGACCGTATATGTGGTTCGATATGTGTAGAAGCGTGACCGCAGAAGTGATGGCTGCTAGTATTAGAGATTCCTCACAAAAGAGAAATTTGTACCACAAAAGCAGCGGTCACAAATGCGACGATATGATCGCATATACGATGAAGCCTAGGCAAAACTATATTTTGAGACTTGGTCGTTTTCTTTTCACATTTTTAGACTTGAAGCTCAGTTTTTGGACGACTTTGAAGAGGAATTTCACCACGTGAATTGGGTAGGCATTCTTAACTCTATTTTGATTACATTTCATGAATCTATTCTCGTTTTTGGAATTTGGTGGATGAATTCAAAAGAGAAATTGGGGGTTTTGCTTAAAATTTCATAGAGTGAATTTTTGAGTTTTGAACATCGATTTGGAGTCGAATTTGAGTGAAACTAGTATGGTTGGACTTGTAATCGAATGGATTGTTGGATTTGTAAGTTTTATTGGGTACCGAGGTGCGAGCTCGAGTTTGACTTTCTGGTTGACTTTGGGCTTTTGATTAAAGTTTCGACCTTTATCATTTGAAATTGTTTCCTTAGGCATTATTTGATGTATTTGAGTTGTTTTTGGCTAGTTTCGAGCCGTTCAGAGGTCAGTACACGCGGGATGGCATTTTTGGAGTATCACTTGGCTTGCTCGGTATTGGATTTCGCTTATTTGAGGTAAGTAATACTTCTAAACTTGATATTGAGGGTATGAAACCCTGAATATACATGATATGTATTTGGTATTAAGGTGATGTACAGGCTAGGTGACAGGCGTGTGAGCGTGCACCGTGTGAATTATGGATCGATTGATTTCGTAGAACTGTGTAGTTACCTAATCTTATTTTTATCCACGAAATCTCTACGTGCTAGAGTAATTGAGTTGTGATCCATGTTAGAAACCATGTTTCGGCTGTATGCTTATTCTGTCAGGACCTAGTGAAGTCATATCTGCTATGGGCTATTCGCTTAAATTGCAGTTACATACTCAGTCATACTCGTTCATTTGCATATCATATCTCAATCTCTATTGCTATTTATTCATACATCATATCATCATTTTGTGCTAATTTTCATGACATTGTGAGCCCGAGAGACTGGAGAGATTGATGACTGAGTTGGGGCCTGAGAGCCGAATTGTGGATGGTATTGATGGGATCGGCTGCATGCCGTAGCAGGATTTATTATTCTTGGGATGGATCTGCCCTGTATTATTGATTCATGATGGGATCGGGCTACACGCCGCAGTAAGTTTTGTTGATTTATGCTATGATTTGCTTATTATAGCGTTTGGGTTGGATCTGCCCCTCCAGTGTCTACATACCCATATTAAGCGCAATTGCTATTGATTTATTTGTGTTGGATCTGCCCTGTATAGTACTGAGTGACTGAGAGTGTTGAGGGCTGGATCTGCCCTATTCAATGTTGGTGACTAAGTGTGTTTTGTGATTGAGCGTGATAAGTGGAAAGTGTGAGACAGTAAGATTGAGTACTCTGAGAGTATGCATATGATTTTGTAACTGAGTTGCATTGCATTCGACATGCACACTTGACATACAGGCATAGAGATGCATTTTCCTCATGTTGTACGGTATTGCGTCATTCATGACTTCACATGCACATTGGTATGTAGGTGTATAGATGTACTTTCCTCATGCCATTTTAAAATGAAACATTTACCTGTTGAAAGTTTTGGAGAAAAAAAATATAGTTTTACAAACTTACTCATATTTTGGTGATTTTAGTAAAAGATTTGGGTTTTCAATGATATACTTGAAAAACATTTCTATTTTCCAGAACTGTGAACGAGCTGCACATTATATCTCTAAGTTACATCTTTTATCACTTTTGTTATGTTGTTATGAACTGTTTTGTCTATTGGTGTTAGACTCCGAACTTTGTTCCAGCTCGTTACTACTTTCATCCTAAGGTTACATGGGGTCGGTTGTACTTATACTACACTTCTGCACATTACGTGCAGATGTTGGATACTGATGTTGTTGTGTACTGCGGGAGCTGGATTTGAAGATGTACCTGCATTCCGGTTATAGCTGCCTCTTAATCTATGTCACTTTAGAATTTTAATCTATTCATGTATATTTCAAACAAATTATGTACTTTATTTCATACCATCTTTGTAAATTCTATCTCTTAGAAGCTCGTGACTTGTTGTCAAGACCCAATTTCTCCTATAGGTCGTGATGACACCCAGCGCTGCCGCTAGACAAGCCTACAATGAGCTAACCACTTGATTTCCCTTTTTAATAAATTTTCAAGTAATTAAACTTTCCTTGATTTAAATGATTTAGAGACAACAAGCTTAAAATAAATAAAACGAAGGCAGCTGAGTGCAATCATAACCATAGAAATAAACCAAAACCACAAGTCTACTAGTGTGTGCACCAAGACCTGGTGTCACAAGCGTATGAGCAAAGATTGTACAAAACTCAAGCTAATATTTGAAGTCAAAATAGATAGAAATGAAAGTAAGCAGAGACTCTAGGATACTGCGGAACGGTTCAGGAAAAGCAGCTCAACACTAGGCCTCCGGATAACGAGGGTGCGCGCCGGCCTGATCACCATATGCACCTCCACCATATCATGCATTGTTAGTACAGAAGTGTAGCGTGAGTATATAAAAAACATGTACCCATTACGTATCAAGTCTAACCTGGAAGAAGTAGTGATGAGGGGTCAACTTCGACACTTATTATGAGGTAACAATTTAAATACATGAATACTAAAATAGCAGGGGTTATAAAAAGAATAACAAAAATAATTCACTAAAAAGCAGGAACAGTTAAATTCTTTCACAAATTAATAAACTTCAAGTAAATTCCTGCCACTTATACTTGTAACCTCACAACCACAATTTAATATCAAACATGATTACGGTCCGAGTATTATTAAGCACGAATTATGCCGAGGTCGTACGACCCGATCCAGAATAACATGTACACCGCCGAGGAATGTGCGACACGATCCATAGATCCATTTATTCCACTGCCGAGGCGTTTGGCCCAATCCACAAGAAGGTAGGATACTTTATAAACATTTAACTTTCATGTTATAATAAGGCCAATACACGATGCAATAAAATTTCCATTTACGGTAAAGTAATATGTTAAAAGCTTAAGAAAGTGAAATTCGATCTTCTACAATTCTTCCAACAGGTTTTAATATAATTTAGGCATTTAAATTAACAAGTAGGTGCAAATATTATAAGTAATTCATGATTTGGGTCCTAAACTACCCGGACATAAGCATAAATAGTAGCTACGCACAGACTCTTGTCACCTCGTGCGTACGTAGCCCCCGCAATTAGACACAAATATTAATTTAAATAACCTATGGGGTAAATTCCCTCTTACAAGGTTAGACAAGAGACTTACCTCATCTCAATGCTTACTTTCCGCCCTCAAATTCACTCTAAAGCCTCAACTCAGTGTCGAACAATCCCAAAACTAGTCGAATGATATATAAATTAATTAATACATGCTCAAAAGTTCATATCACTATTAAACTAATTACCCAACCCCAATTGTAGGATTCCTAAAATTCACCCCAGACCCACGTGCCCGCATTCTAGAAATTTTCGAAGAAAGTTGTTACCCATAACCTCATGAACTCAAATATATGATTTTCACTAAGTTCCATAACAAATTTCGTGGATAAATTCTATTTTTATAAAAAATCTAGGTTTTTCATCTAACCCATAAATCTCACAAATTTATATGTTAAAATCTACCCATAATTTATGTATCAAACTCATATTAGGTAGGAATTACTTACCCTTAATAGCTAGGTCGAAACCCCCCCCCCCTTTTTAAAGCTCCAAAATCGCCCAAGAGTGAAATAAATGAACCCAAAAATGGCTAAGTCCCGATTTTAAAACTCTCTGTCCAGCTGCCTTCTTCTTCGCGAATGCGAAACAGTCCTCGCATTCGTGAAGGCAATGGCCCAGGCCCATGAAATCTTGGCCTACGTGAACGCTACCAGGGCCTCGCAAACACAAAGGCTTACTAGCTCTGACTTTCACGAACGGGGGGCACCCTCGCGAACGCGGGGAGCAAAGGCACTGACCCCCTCACCCCAGGTCCCTTCCTTCTACGTGAACACGTGTGGGATTTCATGAATGCGAAGGGCAAATTTCCCCACAGCCCAAATCCTTCTTCACGAACACAATGACTCTCCCGCTTTCGCGAAGAAGGAAACAATAATTGGAAAATCTGGTTTCCTTAACTTAGCTCTAGGCGGTCCGAAACATACCCGAGCACCTCGGGACCCTGTTTAAGTACACCAACAAGTATATAAATATAATACGGACCCGCTCAAACTCTCAACACATAAAACAACAACAAAAACAAGAATCAGACCCCCAAAACCAAATTGAATCAAGATATGAACTATAAGTTTCTAAATCGCTCCGAACACACCGACTCATACGTAGACTACTCAGAATGACATCTAGTTTTGCGCACAAGTCTTAAATCACCATACGGAACTATTTTTGGTCTCAAAATCCCAATTGGACCTTGATAAAACCAAAGCCTACTCCAAACCAAATTTACAGAACTTTAAAACCTTCAAAGAGCCAATTTCCACTATTAGGCTTCGAAATGTCCCCTGGTCATCCAAAACCCAATCCGAACATATGTCCAAGTCTGTAATCATCATACAAACCTATTGAAACCGTGAAATCCCGATTCTGAGGTCATTTACTCAAAATATTGACCGAAGTCAAACTTAGCCTTTTAAAGCCAAACCATGGAACCAAGTGTTCTGATTTCAACCTGAACTCTTCCAAATCCCGAACTAACCATCCCCGTAAATCATACAATAGTAAAAGCACATATGGGGATTCTTATTTAGGGGAACGGGGTTCTAGAAAGAAAAACAAACGGTCGGGTCGTTACATTCTCCACCTCTTAAACAAATATTCATCCTCGAACGAGTCTAGAATCATAAATGGAGTGCTGAATAAGTGTGGATATCTACTCCGCATGTCCTCCTCAGCCTCCCAAATTGCCTCCTCGACTGGTTGGCCCCTCCACTGAAATTATACCACATAAATCTTCTTGGACGTCAACTGACCAACCTGCCTATCGACAATGGCAACTGGCTTTTCCTCATAACCCAGGCTCTCATCTAAATAGATCGTACTGAAGTCTAACCCATGTGACCTATCGGCATGATACATCTAGAGCATAGACATGTGGAATACCAGATGAACTCCCGATAGACTGGGAGGCAAAGCAAGATCATAGGCAACTTCCCCAACTTGTCTTAACACCTCAAATGGACCTATGAACCTTGGGCTCAACTAGCCCTTCTTCCTGAACCTGATGATTCCCTTCATCGGCAAACCTTTCAAGAGAACCTTCTAGACCACCATGAATGATACATCATGTAACTTATGATCCGCGTAACTCTTTTTTCTGGACTGTGCTATATGAAGTCGCTCCTGAATCAACTTTACTTTCTCTAAGGCATCCTTCACTGTTAGTTTTTTTGGGTCCACTTAATCTTAGAGTATTTGGTCCTCTATAAGTTTTTGCTGAGATTACTTAATAAAGCAGTAAGTAAATGAGGCAGAGGATTTTCTACGTGGAAAACCGCACAAGGGGATCAAAAAACCACGACCTACCTTGTTGGCTTTTAACTTCACTAACTTGTAATCTTACCTATTACAAACCACTTTACAATACTCCCTATTATAAAGACTTTAAACTAACTTGTGGTACTTTTACCATAAGCCACTTTGTGACTATCCTAGTTATAAAGGATTTCTTCTAACTTGTGGTGCAGTCACCACAAGCCACTTTATAATCCTACGATTACAAAGACTTTACTTTATGACTAAATCTAGACACAACCTAAACTCAATGAGTCTGAGGATTTACAAGAGGATTCCTAATCAGTAAACTTCTAAGTAAGAGATTTAGGAGATATTGTAAGTGCAATAACAAGGTTACAACTCAACTAGGACAACAATAATCAAACGTTTAGGAATTGGGCCGTAGTGGCGTTCAACCTTGTTCTTTAAGCTTGAGAGAATAATCTTTTCTATTTTTGCTTGATGCTTGAGTGAATGAAATTGAAACCCATTTGTGATGTTTTGTATAAAATCCCCTGTGGTATAACTCGATCACATCACTACAAATGATGTGAATACTTTTTTTGGATAGAGAATGAGTGGGCTGTCAGTGGTGCAGTGTGGCAGAAACAGTGCCGCCAATCACTTCAGTTTCAGCTGTGTCCAAATAACTTTGTGTTGCTATATAGGAACTGCAGGAGCATCAGGTACTCGTTTGGTTCCTAGCTCCTGTATGTGTAGCAATTTAACTTTTACTGGATACTAGGTCAGGTTCCCTATCTGGTTCTTACAAGAAAGTTTGTTAGATCATCAAAACATAAGGCAAGAGTATTTAAGATCTATCAGTTTCCACCTTTTTGATGATGACAAACTTAAACATTTATAAGTTCTAAACTAGGGCATCAGAGAGAAAATCAAGGTGTTCCCCCTGAGTAAATGCCTTAAGTTACGATTAACAGTTCTTAATTAAGAACCAGTTCCCTTTGTATCACCGGTTCCCCCTATGTACTAGTTCAGAATTTTAAGAACCAGTTCCCCATGTTTACCAGTTTCCCCTGTGTCCATTCCCCCTTTTGGCTTCATTAAAAAGAATAAGAGCGCAAAGAGGTCCAGCATGCAAGCTAACTTATGCCATATATGTGCACACAATCATGAAAAAAATAGAGGACAAAGATGAAGTACTAGTCAAGATAAGAGAGAAGTTATATTAATAATTTTGAAACATTGGCCTGGAAACACGGGATCAATAACAGTACATCCCAACGACACAAAAGAAAACAAAAACAAACTACCAACCATCAATCATCAATACAAACAAACAAAAAGAAAATGATATCTAGAATACTGGTCACTTAAGAAAACTTAGGGGGAACTAGGAGGAAAAGGCTTGGATGATGCAGCAAGTGTTTGGAGAACAAGGTCTATTCGAGCATTGCCCGACTTTTGTTCATTGAAAAGTTCAGCTTTTAGGTTCTCAACTTGTGCCCTGAGGTCAGCCTTTTCTTGGGTTAAGCGGATCACTTCATCATTCGGAAAGGGAACCACTCGAGCTTGCTGGCCTTCCAGGATAGCATTCCTGGCCTTCAATCTACGTATCTCCTCAGCTGCACTGGTTTGGGCATTGATGAGCTGAGACACAGTTGAAGTGCTTCCTACACCCCCATACTTCTCGATACCCTCACACTCTTCCAGGGTGGTCTGTGGGAATGTCTGCTTACGGGTCCCTAATCTACTTGTTCCCAGTGGAACCTCAAAGTGTTTGAATACTTTTATGAGCAAGAATCCATAGAGAAGCCCATGATTGTCGTCCTTAAAATCAGTAACTTTTTGCATATGCTCAATCATTATGGCAGGCAGACTTACAGGGTGAAAACCGTCCAATTGCTCCATTAGGAATAAATCAGATTTGGAAGTTACAGATCGGCGTTCTGCTCATGGAAACAGGACTTTTTTAACCAGTTCAAACAACAACTGGTAGATAGGAAGGAGCGCCTTCTTACGGATCTGGTCCCTTTTCTGATTGGAATTGTCTTTCACCACTGTATTGAAGAAGTTGTATTGGAAAACATCGCGAACACTTTTTACTCCAACTGTAGAAACTTGCAAGATGTCCCCAAGAACTTTCACATCAAATACAATATCCACACCATTGACCAAAGTACAGACATGGTCAGTATCTACTGGAAACAAACTTGCAAAGAAACTCTAGACCTCCTTCTCATAAACTTTGGGAGCATCCACGTAGAAAAGATATGTCCACTGTTGGAATTCCACCATTTCCATGATTTGATGCATCCCGGCCATTTCTGAGATTGTGGGGTCAAACGTATGCCCCAACAGAATTTCTGGTATCTTAATCG
The DNA here is from genome assembly GCA_026770625.1 of Nicotiana glauca. NCBI lineage: Eukaryota > Viridiplantae > Streptophyta > Magnoliopsida > Solanales > Solanaceae > Nicotiana > Nicotiana glauca. The sequence continues at coordinate 19,016 of MU680174.1, read as the reverse complement.
TTCAAAACCCAAGCAAACCTCACTTCATGCTTTCTTTCCAGAACTAGGTTCTTCAGTTGTTTCAGACATGCGTTTCCTATGCTTTTCTCCACTGACCTTACTTTTCCCTTTGGACTTGACATGAACATCCTCACCACTCACTGCTTTCTCAATTTTAAACTTGGAAGTAGAACCCTTTTCCAAGGAAACAGATGCTGCCCTTTTTGATGACCGCCTTATGAGGGAACCTGGTTCCTTAAGAGTCCCCTCCTCCACCTAAACAACAGAAATCATTTCACCCCTATAGGTACACCATTTTTCACCAGCTTTCTTTTCTTCTTCTTACTACTTTTCTTGCTCTTTTGGAGTGCAGAGTCGTAGGCCACCTTGAGTTGAAGCCTTGTGGTAGGGCTCTTGATTTCAGACTCAAGAGTTGAAATCATCCTACGCTGACTGATGAAAGCGTCATGAGCCATATTATCAAGACCTTCTTCATCACTAGAGTGTATCTCTATGCCTTGAATTTCCAAGGGCACGACATCAAAGGCAGGCATACTAATGTATTGGGGATGATATTCTTAACCTGGGTCCCTGGAGTGGGATCAGGTTCTCCATGTGAACCCCTAGTAGTGTATGCTACTGCATCTTCCATGGTGGTCCCTTCTTCCCTTACACTATGTGATGCGTGCTTTTGGGAAATGACCTTATGCAATATCCCTTCAGTAGATACAACAAACACTATCTTTTCTTCAACAGTCGGTGCTTCCACGACCATGGGGTTGACTATAAAAATGGTAGAGTTACTTGTATTCTCAGTAATTAGACCTTGGTCTCCATTAGGGTTTTGACTGGCGTGGGCAACATGCAGAGGAGAAAACAGAAGAATAGTTTTCAAGTTGGAAGGAGGTTGGGAAACTAGGTAAGGGAGGACTGTAGTGATAGAGTTGATGGAAGGTGACGCTGACTTAGAGATGCCGAGAAATCCAATAGACGGTTCGGATGGGGTTACAGGTGATGCAGAAGGATCTGAATGTTTTTCTGCCATTGAGAGACGTTAGAGGAGGGCTTATGGCGAAGAAGTGTATAAGAAAGGGGTTTTTAAAACAGAGAGGATAATTATGAGGGGAAAAGAATAGGCACCAGTTCTGAAATGGCAGTTGAGCATGGAAAATTGTGATGTTTCAAAGGGAGATGGAGCGTTTGAATTGAAGAAACGTGACAGGCGGATCTGAAAAGTTGATGAGATGGCAGTTGTATTTTGTACCTTTTAAGACGTGAATTAAGGGATGCACAGAACTACTAACCTTTGTACAAGATCCTGGTTCTTGTGATGCATTTCTGTCTTCAGCCCCCCTCCTTTTTTAAAAAAAATCAATCTTCTTTTATCATTCCAGTACAATATCTATTGCCTCTATCCTTATCATGTGTGTTTACCTGTAATGGTATTAAAGTGAATTAGACATGCCAGAAAACACTTTGAACTTATTATTTCTTAATAACACAATCCAAACCAAAAAGGGATCTAGTCCTTAGTTTGGTCTCAACAGTCCCAACTTTACTCTGTTTCTTTCAAATTGTTTCCTATTTAGTGCCTTGGAAAAAATAGCTACAATATGATCTTATGTGCTACAGAACATCATGCACATCAATCCTTTCTCCACAATATCTCTTATAAAGTGATGCCTCACATCAATATGTTTTGTTCTTTTATGCTGAATTGGATTTTTTGCCATGTTGAGTGCACTGCTGTTGTTACATAGGAGGGGCATACTCTCAGTGAGTACTCCAAAATCCTCTAGTTGCTACTTGATCCACAAAAGGTGAGCACAGCAGGATGTTGCATCTACATATTTAGCTTCAGCTGTTGAAAGAGCCACTGAATTTTACTTCCTTGTACCCCAAGAGATAAGACATGATCCTAAGAAGTGAGCCATCCCAGAGTTGTTTTTCGATCCACACGATAACCTTCATAGTCTGCATTAGCATACCAAATTAGATTAAAATTGTTGCCTGATGGATAGTATAGCACCAGGTCCTGCGTGCCTTTGAGATATATCAGTACTCTTTTGGGAGCCTTCAAGCGATATTCCTTGGGATTTGATTGAAACCTCGCACACAATCCCACGCTGAAAACAATATCAGGGTGACTGGCAGTGAGATAAATAAGTGACCCAATGATACCTCTATACATTGTTTGATTCACAGGAGATCCAGATTCATTCATGTCTAGTCGGGTGGCAGTTGCAATGAGGGTGTCTTTTACTTTTGATGCTTATATGTCGAACCTCTTCAAGAGTTCCCTAATGTATTTTTGCTGACAAATGGAAGTGCCCTTTGGGGATTGTTTCACTTGAAGACCCAGGAAGAGGTTTAATTCACCTATCATGCTCATTTCAAATTCATCTCCCATAAGTTTTGCGAATTCTTCACACATAGAGTCAGTCGTTGCTCCAAAAATGATATCATCAACATAGACCTGAACAATGAGCAGGTTCCTTCCTTGTTTCTTTAAGAATAGAGTGTTGTCAATTTTCCCTCTCTTGAAACCATTTTCTAAGAGAAATTTTGACAACCTTTCATACCACGCTTGAGGAACCTGCTTTAGCCTATACAGGGCTTTGTCCAACATGAACACATATTCAGGGTGCTCATGTCTTTCAAACCCGGGGGTAGCTTCACATAGACTTCTTCCTTAAGTAGTCCATTCAAAAGTGCATTTTTGACATCCATTTGAAACAAGGTGAATTCCATATGAGAAACAAGGTCAATCAAAATTGTGATGGCTTCCATGCGAGCTACTGAAGCAAATGTTTCATTAAGCTTGTTTCTGAAAACCCACCTGGTCCCTATAATGGTTCTGTCTGGGGGTCATTCTGAGAAGAAGAAGGTATGTTTGGCTCATTAACCTCTATCCTTCTCTCAGATGCCGGTGGGGTTCTCTGAACTTCATCAGTCACTCTTTCTTCATCTTCAGTGATTTATATGGGATTTTGTTCAAGATTAATCTGATCATGCACCTGTTCACTAAGTAGCAGGCAGTGTTGACAGCTTCATCCCAAAAGTTCTTTCTTTCTCCTACTTCATTTTGATGTGGAGTTCCTGCATCTTTTGGCCACCAAAACTGTTTCACCAGTCACAAGGCCATTTACTGTACATACTTTGGACAAGAACTCCATCTTGTTTCCTTTATCACAACTTTGAGAGACACTCAGGAGACTGTACTTGAGTACATTGACATGGTACATATTTTTCAATAGAGTGTGTGAGTGACTTTCCAACTTTTTCAACTCTAAGAATGTACCCCTTTTTGTCATTGCCAAAGGATACACTCCCTCCTTGCAGGGCGTTTAGTGAGACAAAGTCTGTGGTGTTCCCAGTCATGTGTTTAGAACACCCACTATACATAAGCCATTGTTGTCCACATCCCTTTACCGTTCCCTGCACAAGAGATTAGGAGTTAAATTTAGGAACCCAAATAAGTTTGGGTCCCTTGTAATAATAATAGGATGAATAAGAGCTCTCTTAGTCCACGTAGGTAATGCCAGTTTTCTGTGAGTAGAACCTGGTCCCTCTTTTGTAGCCACAGTTTCAGCTACCACTTTATCTTTTGGTACAAATTGACTCTTAGCCAGGACACTTTCCTTGGAGTGCCCAATATTTCCACATTGGGTACGAGGCCAATTATCAAATGCAGTGGCACTCTTACTGTGAGGGTTGTAAGGAGCCTTATTCCTTGGGAACCCTGCTCCCCGCCCCTTTTTAATGACATTAGTGATCAAGGCAGGGGTATCTTCTACGAACCAGGTCCACTTTAGATACTTCTCAAGATCATTCATTACTTTTTCTAGATTGGCTTGGAGGAGCTCGTTTTTCTCAATTTCAGCACTCGTTCTACATCTCAAGGCCTTTACCTCATCTTCAAGCCTAACATATTCCTCACTAACTATCTCCTTTCCTCTTTCAGGGTTTTCAAGTTTTGACCTAGTTAATGGCTCAATCATTTGTTTCCTTTGGTCAGCAGTTTCCGCCAAGAGATCGCTCTTTTCTTTTCTAAGAGTTTCAATGGCTTGCTTTTGATCAGTAATTATAGCCACTAAATCTTTTCTAGTTTGTTCAGATTCTTCTAGTTCTAAGAACAAGGAATCCCTATCCTCTGCAAGACTACAAAAAGCAGTAATTAAAACATCAGCTAAGCACATGAGTTTTTTTTGCAGAGTAGGATTTCAGATTTTTCGGAACATCCCTAAAGTTTACCTCTTCGTCGCCATTGTCTTCATCATTGTCTGATTATGCCATCAAAGAAAGCGTTGAGTCATATCCAATCTCCTCCCCTTCAACTGCCATCGTAGAACTATCATCATCATTAGATTTATCTTGTCTTACTTGTATAGTTCCATCATAAGCTATTTACAAAGCCTCTTATATTTCCTTGGCAGTGTCACATGTAGAGATTATGTCGTACTCGTTAGGTTCCAGACCATATACCATAATTTTCTTGGCACGAGCATTCTTCTTTATTGCTTTATTGTCTGCTTCAATGTATTCTGCACTGGTCTTGATTGTAAAAAAAGGGACCATCGCAGATAATATCCCAAAGCTCACAATCCTCATCCATGATGAAATCATGCATTCTAGCTTTCTACCACCAATAATATTTTCCATCAAACTTGGGTGGGTGATATATGGATTTGCCTTCTTCAAAATTTAGTGGAGCCATCATGAGGATCCTTCCTAGGTGTTAACCTGATAGAAGGAACCTGCTCTGATACCATTTGTTAGTTTGTATGGGTTCACTTAATCTTAGAGTACCTGGTCCTCTACAAGTTTCTGCTGAGAGTACTTAATAAAGCAGTAAGTAAATAAAGCAGAGGATTTTCTACGTGGAAAAATCCCGCACAAGGGGATCAAAAAACCACGACCTACCTTGTAGGATTTTAACTTCACTAACTTGTAATCTTACCTATTACAAGCCACTTTACAATACTCCATATTGTAAAGACTTTAAACTAACTTGTGGTACCTTCACCATAAGCCACTTTGTGACTATCCTAGTTACAAAGGATTTCTTCTAACTTGTGATGCTGTCACCACAAGCCACTTTGTAACCCTATGATTACAAAGACTTTCCTTTATGACTAAATCTAGCCACAACCTAAACTCAACGAGTCTGAGGATTTATAAGAGGATTACTAATCAGTAAACTTCTAAGTATGAGATTTAGGAGGTATTGTAAGTGCAATAACAAGGTTACAACTCAGCTAGGACAACAATAATCAATCATTTAGTAACTGGTCCATATTGGCGTTCAACCTTGTTCTTCAAGCTTGAGAGAATAATCTTTTCTATTTTTGCTTGATACTTGAGTGAATGAAACTGAAACCCATTTGTGATGTTTTGTATAAAAGCCCCTTCGATACAACTCGATCACATCACTTGAAATGATGTGAGTAATTTGTTTGGTTAGAGAATGAGTGGCTGTCAATGGTGCAGTGCGGTAAAACAGTGCCGCCAGTCACTTCAGTTCCAGCTGTGTCCAAATGACTTTGTGCTGCTACATAGGAACTGCAGGAGCTCAGGTACTCGTTTGGTTACTAGCTCCTGTATTTGTAGCAATTCAACATTTACTGGATTCCATTAGAGTTTGCAGCAGTCCCGAGTAGGCCAGGTTCCCTAACTGGTTCTTACAAGAAAGTTTGTTAGGTCATCAAAACATAAGGAAAGAGTATTTAAGATCTATCATTCACCACATCAGCACCATATAATTTAGCCTTGCCGGGTTCAAACCATATGATGGGAGAACGACATCGCCGACCATATAAAGCCTTAAATGGAGCCATCTTAATGTTGGACTGATAACTCTTGTTGTAAGCAAACTTGGCCAAAGGCAAGAATCAACACCACTTCCCTCCAAAGTCAATCACACATGCTCTGAGCATGTCTTCCAAGATCTGAACTGTCTGCTCCGACTGCCTATCGGTTTGTGATGAAATGTTGTGTAAAGCTCTACCCGGGTCCCCAACTCACTCTGTACTGCCCTCCAAAAATGCAAAGTAAACTGAGGGCCTCTATCTAATATGATGGAAACAGGCGCACCATGCAACCGAATGATCTCTTGTATATAAATTTGTGCCAACTTCTCTGAAGTATACATGGTCATCAACAGAATAAAGTGTGCCAACTTGGTCAAAAATGACCCAAACTGCATCAAACTTCCGCAAGCTCCGCGGCAACCCAACTACAAAGTCCATATTAGTGCGCTCCCATTTTCACTTAGGTATAGTCATCTGCTAGAGTAGGCCACCTAGCCTCTGGTGCACGTACTTAACCTACTGGAAATTTAGACACATCGCAACATACTACACTATGTGCTTCTTCATCCATCGCCACCAATAATGTTATCTCAGGTCACGATACATCTTTGTAGCACCTGGATGAATGGAATACCGTGAACTGTGTGCCTCTTTTAGAATCTACCCCTCAGGCTATTGACACTAGGAATACATAGGCAACCCTGGAGTCACAGAACACCATCCTCATTGATAGTAACCTTCTTGGCACCACCCTATAGTACCGTCTCCCTGAGAACCAACGAGTACGGACCATCAAATTGTCGAGCCTTGATCTGCTCCAATAGTGAAGACTGGGAAATGACACATGCAAGAATTCGGCTGGGCTCCGAAATATCCAACCACACAAGTTTGTTAGCTAAGGACTGGATGTCCAAAGCTAATGGCCTCTCCTCTGCTGAAATAAATGCCAACCTACCCATACTCTCCGCCTTCGTGCTCAAGCCATCCGCAACTACATTCGCCTTGCCTGGATGATAAATAATAGTAATGTCATAGTCCTTTAGTAACTCAAGCCACATCCGTTGCTTCAAGTTGAGATCCTTTTTCTTGAACAAATGGTACAAGCTGCGATGATCCGTGTAAACCTCACAAGACACTCTATAAAGATAATGCCTCCAAATCTTAAGAGCATGAACAATCGAGGCTAACTCTAAATCGTGCAAATGGTAATTCTTCTCATGGATCTTCAGCTGCGTGAAGCATCGTAATACACAGTATACATCCCCGAACCGGAAGGCAACACTAGAACTAGTGTTGTAGTCAAAGCTATCTTGAGCTTTTGAAAGCTCGCCTAACAATCATCGGACCAACAAAACAGAGCACCCTCCTGGTCAATCTAGTCAAAAGTGCTGCAATAGATGAGAAGCCCTCCACAAAGGCGATAATAACCTGCTAACCCCAAGAAGCTCCTGATCTCACTTGCCGTAGTAGGATGAGGCCAACTCTGAACTACCTTAATCTTTTTGGGATCGACCTTAATACCATAGCATGCTACAAGATGCCCTAATAATGCTACACAATCTAGCTAGAACTCACACTTGGAAAACTTAGCATATAGCTTCTATTCCTGCAAGGTCTGAAGCACCACTCTCAAATACTGCTCATTCTCCTCTATGCTCGCGAGTAGATAAAGATTTCATCAATGAAGACAATGACGAATGAATCAATATATGGCCTAAACATCCTATTCATCAAATCCGTAAATGTTTTTGGGGTGTTAGTCAAGCCGAAGGACATCACTAGAAACTCATAATGGCCATATCTAGTCCGAAAAGATGTCTTCAGAACATCTGAATCCCGAATCTTCAATTGATGGTAGCTTGATCTCAAGTCAATCTTAGAGAACACCCTGGCACCCTACAACTGGTCAAAAAAATCATTAATCCACGGCAACGAGTACTTGTTCTTAATGGTAACTTTATTCAACTGGCGGTAGTCAATGCACATTCGCATAGTCCTATCTTTCTTCTTCACAAATAACATTGGTGCACCCCAAGGCGATACACTCTGCCCAACGAACCCCTTTGCTAGAAAATCCTCAAGATGTTCCTTCAACTCTTTCGGAGCCATACGATACGGTGGGATAGATATAGGCTAGGTATTTGGAGCCAAATCAGTGTAGAAATTGATATCTCAATCGGGTGGCATGCTTGGAAGATCGGAAGGAAACACATCGGATAATTCCCAGACCACAGGTACTGAATCAATCGCCGGAGTCTTTGCGTTAGTATCCTGAACATAGGCTAGATAAGCCAAATAACCTTTCTCAACCATGTGTCAAGCCTTCATAAAAGAGATGATCCAACTAGGTGTGCTGACAGGCGAACCCTTCCAATCTAATCGAGAAAACTCTGGCATCGCTGGCATCGCCAAGGTAACAGTCTTGGCATGGCAATCAAGGATGGCGTGATATGGGGATAACTAGTCAATGGCCAGGATGACCTCAAAGTCTGCCATATCAAGCAGTAGAAGATCCTCTGTAGTCTTATAACCATAGAATGTAATAATACTACAGGACCGATAGATCTGATCCACAACAACAAAATAACCCACAAGAGTGGACACATAAATGGGAGCACCCAGAGACTCAAAAGAACCACCCAGGAAATGAGCAAACAGAGATGAGATATATGAATATGTAGACCCTGGATCAAATAGTACTGAAGCATCCCAAACGCAGACGGAAAAAATACATGTGATCACGGCATCTAAGGCCACTACATCTGGTCTGGCCGGAAAGCATAGAACCTAGTTGGAGCACCACCTCTAGGACTGCTCTACCCACCTGCCCCTGCCTCTGGGTGGCCGGACAGCTAGTGTGACAGTTGGTGCTGTAATCTAGGCTATTGACCCTACTGCCTTGCCCCGAAGATCGGGGAAAAATATCTGCACATGACTGAGATCCCCGCACTCGAAAAAACCTCTCGGTGGGGTGGACTGTTGACCTGAAGTCTGACCTTGATGGCCTGAATACCCACTAGAGGAACCTGGAGTAGCTGGTAGGCGGTAAGAACTCTCTGGCATGGCACTGAAATAGGGTCACACTGGAGCACCCCAAGGAAGCGGCGATGCTGGATATGCGGGCTGCTGGATTGACCCCTCACGAACTGACCTCTACCCCCAGTCGGGGCATATTTTAACTCTCCGAAATATTGAAGACTTTTTTCCCTCGTAGCCTGATCTCGTCTAAGTGATGTACACCCTCAATCCTCCGAGCTATCTCCACAACCAACTCGTAAGAAGTCCCTATCTCGACCTCTTGGATGATAGTGGCCTGAATACCAGTGTGAAATACCGTAACAAGCATCTACACTCTCTCTGAATCAGTAGGAAGTATCATAAGTGCATGCAAGAAAACTCAGAGAGCCTCGCCTCATAGTCGATCACTGACATCTGACCCTAGTGGAGCTGCTCGAACTGAAATCGCAACTCTTCCCTCTGACAGGGGGAGAATGTACCTATCCAAAAAGATACGGGTTAACATGTACCAAGTCATGGGAGGAGAATCTGCTGGTCTGCCAATAACATAGGACTACCACCATCTACGGGCCCTGCCCTCCAGCTGGAAAGTAGCAAAGTCCACCCCATGGGACTCTAATATCCTCATGTTGTGTAGTCTGTCCCTACATCAATCAATGAAGTCCTTTATATCCTCATGTCTCTCACCTCCAAAGACAGGATGATGTAGCTTGGTCTACCTATCCAATAGCTTTTGCGGCTCGCTGACCGCATCTAGTCTGGGCTTAGGTACAACTGCTGCTACTAGCTGGGCTTCGCCCACGGGTAGTGCGCCCGAGGTCTAATACACGGAAGCAGCATGCCCTGGAGTCTGAGTGGTATGGGTCTGTGCTCCCCCTCCCGCCTGTGACGTGGCCAGGTCCGTTGGAAATAAAACAGCCTAAGTCATAGTATCCATGAATCGCATCATACAACCCATGACCTCTTGAAATCCCAGTGCAGAAATGGAATCCACCAGGGTTAGCTCTACTGCAGGTATCTCGCCCCGCTCCTCAATAATAGGATCCTATACTAGATCCGCTGGTGGCATAGCTAGAGCATCTATGGGACATCCTCATCCCCTATCTCGGGTTGGTGCCTACCCCCGACCTCTGCCTCAGCCTCTTGCAACAAGGCGAGCAGCTCCTCCTGAGTCTAGAACATCCGTCATGCACGTTCTCACCATCTATGAGAGAATAAGAGAAAGACACTTAGTATAACATCAACTGCACGATAGGAGATGAAGAAATAGTAGTTTCCTAACACCCTATAGCCTCTCGAAGATAAGTATAGACGTCTTCGTACCGATCCGCAAGACTCTATTACGCCTTCTCATAACTTGTGAGACCTAAGTGAACCTAGTGCTCTGTTACCATATTGTCATGACCCAATTTTTCCTATAGACCGTGATGACGCCCAACTTCACCGCTAGACAAGCCTACAGTGAGCTAACCACTTGATTTTCCTTTTTAATAAATTTCCTAGTAATTAAACTTTCCTTGATTTAAAGGATTTAGAGATAACAAGCTTAAAATAAATAAACGAAAGCAGCTGAGTGCAATCATAACCATAGAAATAAACCAAAACCACAAGTCTACTAATGTGTGTGCCAATGTTTGGTGTCACAAGTATATGAGCACTAATAGATTATACAAAAATGTATCTAGTGCCTGAAGTCAAAATAAACAGAAATGAAAGTAAGGAGAGACTCCAGGATGCTACGGAACAGCTCAGAAAAAGTAGCTCACCTCTAGGCCTCGGGTAATGAGGGTGCGCGCCGGTGGATCGCCAGATGCACCTGCCTCAGATCTTGCATGGTTAGTATAGAAGTGTAGCATGAGTACATAAATAACATATACCCAGTAAGTATAAAGTCTAACCTCGAAGAAGTAGTGATAAGGGGTTGACTTCGACTCTTACTATGGGCTAACAATACAGAAATTCTAAAATAGCAAGGGTTATAAAACAATAACAACAGTAATTCACAAACGAGCATGGATAATTAAATTCCATCACAAATTAATAAACTCCAAGTAACTTCCTGTTATTTATACTTGTAACCTCACAACCACAACTTAATATCAAACATGATTAGGCTCCGAGTATTATTAAGCACGAATTATGCTGAGGTAGTACGGCCCGATCCAGAATAACGTGTACATTACCGAGGGACGTCCGGCACGAACCATAGATGCATCTATTCCATTGCCGAGGCGTTCAGCCTGATCCACAAGAAGGGATGATACTTTATAAGCATTTAACTTTCATGTTATAACAAGGCCAACTGTGCAATAAAATTACCATTTACGGTCAAGTAATCCGCTCCAAGCTTAAGCAAGTGACATTTGGTCTTCTACAATTCTTCCAACAAGTTTTAATTTAATTTAGGCATTTAAATTAACAAGTAGGTGCAAATAATACAAGTAATTCATGATTTGGGTCCTAAACTACTCAGACATAAGCATAAATAGTAGCTACGCACGGACTCCCGTCACCTCGTGCGTACGTAGCCCCCACAATTAGACATAAATATTATTTTAATCACCTATTGGGTAAATTCTCTCTTACAAGGTTAGGCAAGAGACTTACCTCATCTCAAAACTTACTTTCTAGCCTCAAATTCACGCTAATGCCTCAACTCGATGCCGAACAATCCCAAAACTGGTCATATAGTACATAAATTAATCAATACATGTTCAAAAGTTCATATCCCAACTATTAAAGTTATTATCCTACCCTAATTGTAGGATTCCTAAAACTCACCCCCGGGCCCACGTGCCTGAATTTCGAAATTTTTTTAAGAACGTTGTCACTCATAACCTCATGAACCCAAATATATGATTTTCACTAAGTTCCATAACAATTCATGGATAAATTTTATTTTTATTAAAGTCTAGGTTTTTCATCTGACCCATAAATCCCACAAATTTATATATTAAAATCTACCCATAATCTATGTATTAAACTCACATTAGAAATTACTTACCCTCAATAGCTAGGTCGAAATACCCAATTTTTGAAGCTCCAAAATCACCCAAGAGTGAAATAAATGAACCAAAAAATGGCTAAGTCCCGATTTTAAAATTCTGTACCTAGCTGTCTTCTTTTTCGCGAAAGCGGAACAGGCCTCCCGGTCGTGAAGGAAACCGGCCCAGGCCCATGAAATATTGTCCTACGCGAACGCGACCAGGGCCTCACCAACGCGAAGTCTTACTAGCTCTACCCTTCGCGAACGCGGGGCACTCTCGCGAATGCATAGAGCAAAGGCACTGACCCCCCTAGGTCCCTTCCTTCTACCCGAACGCGAGTGGGCTTTCACAAACCCGAAGTGCAAATTTCCCCACTTCCCAAGTCCTTCTTCGCAAATGCGATGACCCTCTTGTGTTCGCGAATAAGGAAACCAGAACTTGAAAATCTGGTTTCTTCAACTGACCTCCGGCAGTCCGAAACATACCCAAGCCCTTCGGGACCCCGTCCAACTACACCAACATATCTATAAGCATAATACGGACCTACTCAAACTCTCAAAATGCGTAAAATAACAACAAAACCAAAAATCACACCCCAAAAGAAAATTGAATCAAGATATAAACTTCAAAGTTTTCAAATCGTTCTGAACGCGCCGAATCATGCTTATACTACTCGGAATGACACTAAATTTTGTGTGCATTTCTTAAATCACCTACCGGGACTATTGGTGGTCTCAGAATCTCAATTGGACCTCGATAACACCAAAATCTACTCCAAACCAAATTTAAAGAACTTTAAAACCTTCAAAGAGCCAACTTTTACTATTAGGCACCGAAACGTCCCGGGGTCATCCAAAACCCGATCCGAACATACGCTCAAGTCAAAATTATCATACAAACCTATTGGAACCGTCAAATCACGATTCTGAGGTTGTTTACTCAAAACGTTGACCGAAGTCAAACTTAGCCTTTTAAAGCCAAACCATGGAACCAAATATTCCGATTTCAACCCAAACTCTTCCAAATATCGAACTAACCATCCCCACAAGTCATAAAAGAGTAGAAGCACACATGGAGAGCCTTATTTAGGAAAACGAAATTCTAGAAAGCAAAACGATTGGTCAGGTCGTTACACTTGTAATACTAGTCCTTGGAATTTTGAAAAAAGCTAGTATTAATATAGCACATATACAAGTATACATATGTTGTTCTTGATACAACTTAAGTATTAATATAGCACTACATCTTATAGAACTATATGACCAGGTCTTGGTCAAAAATTGACCAATTTCTGACATCCGTCGAAAATTTTATCTGTCAGACGTAGCAGTGTTTCTTTGTTGTGGACGGTTTTTTACGGTTTTGAAGATAATTTTAAATCTTAACGTAAAGCATGAGACGGGTTGGTAACAACAAAAGCATAAATGCACTAAATGTCTAACAGCAGCATTAACAATTTCGAAGAGTATAGGGTAAATTAAAACCATTTCACTAAAAAAATTTATCTCTTGTGTTCGAATTTAATCTTATTGTTCTTCAATATATTTTTAAAACTTTCAAAAATTAAAATTAATTTAACTACTCAAAATTAAAATGTGATGCTTTTTGCAAACTAACTTTTCAACAATACTTAATGTTTGCGAATGGCGCTACTGCCAAAGTATGTTTGCGATGGCTCTATTAAAATAAATTTTTGAAACAAAAAAAATTGCAGGCTAACGAAGCTTTAACCAGTCAAGCTAGACTTGATATACATCAAGCTCAAAAGGTTACAAAATCAATTTACGTGTATATCTTACTACTAGAATTTCATGGTAAAAAGAAAAAGAAACGATAATTACAAAAAGTGGTACTCTCTTGCAAAGAAGTGATTCATAAAGCTATATATATAGAGAGAGAAGTGATGGTTGCTGCCTTAGGCTAAGAAAAACCCTGAACTCAATCCCAGCTGTAGGCGGTAGGCCCACAATAAAGCCATGCATTGTGCCCAAAGATCAAATTATTATAAGGCTCACAATAAGGACATTTATGCTAAGATAATTATGAACAGGTTCCACTTCTATCTTCACTGCAATCCAAGTATCACGCTACGATCAATGAGGAATTTGTTTAACCAAAAAATATATTTTTTAGTCAAAGCTAGAAATTTAGAAGAATCGGGTTACTGATAATCGAAAAAAATAAATAAAAAAAAGTTTTGAAGTATTCAAGTATGTAAGCTGGTAAATCAGAATGTATTTAAATAGTTACTTGTCCCTCGACTGATTACATAATTTCCCTTTTATAGATCCTTTTGGGAATCTTTAACGATACATGTTACGACTAAACCATAATGAGTTTATTACGAGCATTTATTAACATTAAATATTACTTAATATAATCATTTACATTGAACATAAATATTCCTTAACGGTTTCAGCATTTATTACTCTCGAAATGCTGCATTTGTATCTTTTCCTTTGGCCAGGTTCATTATTATTCCTATTGCTCGCATGTAGCTAAACTTAAATAGGGTTGAGGCTTCAGAGCCTTTCATCTCGTACGTCTTTTAGCCTCTTGTATCATACCTCTTTTTATCCTCTTATCTCATACCTCTTTTTATCCTCTTATCTCGTATCTCTTTTTGTCCATGCCTGTTTGTAATTCGTGGACCATTTATGACCCATTGCCTATTCCACGTGGCATGACACATCACCATATATTCATGTACACAATTTTTCCCAATACAGATAGTCCCCCCAATTTTCATTTATTCATCAGTTTCAATATTTGGGAAGTAGGATTTATTAAAGGAGAATTTTTATCACCATTAATGCTCTGACAAAGTTGACGCTTCAACTGTCACTACCTTTTAATGTACTAGACACGTGTCACTTTCTCATTGGTTACACTATTTTGCAGCACTTTTTAAAGCTTTCTTTTCGGCTTTACTTTTCACGAAGTATTAGTTATAATCATTATGGTTTCTTCATCATCGTACTTTTTTCCTTTCTCAATTATCTATTAGTATAAATATAACCTCTCTTCTTGTCTTGTTCCATATAAAGCGTATTGAACACTTTTATCCTTCAAATTTTCTTTATTACTTCTTGTTTTACTCCGACCTCTGCTTCCATGGCTTCATCAAGTTCTAACCCAAGAAAAACTCCCATTCTGGATAACTTCCCTAATGCTCCATTAAGGCATAGAAGAGGAGGTAGACTCTGTAACCTAGGTTCCACTCATGGTAGTTCATCAACTCCTCCTTCTAGTTCTGGTCCCTCTTCTGGAATTAGAGATTCATACTCTCAAAGGAGTTCTTCCCGTAACAAAGAATCTTCCGAGCCACTTCGTGAGCCTTTAGTTGAGGAAATAGCTCCATCTAAAATTTTCTTTCACCATGACAGATAATCCCTTAAAACTCAAATCGAAACTCTAGATCGTGCTGACCCTTATCCTACTCAAATCACAGAAGTTTTAGCCCTCATAGTTCGTAAGGACTGTCATTAGAGTGAGGATTTCCCAATTATCGTTCCTAACCCTAACCAGAGAATTACATCCTACTTAATAGGATATTCCTTTGTTTACACATATCCTTTCACTCTAGGGTTCAAACCGGCCATTGACCCGATTATTCTGGATTTTTGCCATTTTTTCAATGTATGTTTCGGCCAAATTGGTCCGATTGTATGGAGAGCTGTTGCTTGCTTGAGGTATCTTGCCAATAAGGCGAATGTTGAATTCACCTTTCCCCATCTGATTCATCTTTACTCACCAAAGCTTTTCCGAAATGGTGTGTTTGGTTTAACATCTAGGAGTAAGAGGGTTTTAGTTAGCCATGAGGATGATAAAGATCGTGGGTGGCATGCCCGATACGTTGCTGCTCCAATTGTTGGTTTAATGGGTGAAAAGAACGTACGTTTTCCAGAGAAGTGGAATTTTGCACGTGCGTATTAATTTTTTCTCGTGCCTTTTTTAATTTTCAGGTTTGTTTATTTTCCTTAATCCCGTCTCTCTTTCTTTTTAGCAACCATGGGCTTTATGGAACTTGTGCCCAACTTCCGTGGTTGGGTAGATAAATTATTGAAGATTGCTCCAATGGAGGGTGTTGATACCCAATTTTTTCCTAAATATTTCTTATACCTAAATATTTTTAAAATAGTATATTGGTGCATATATAAGCACATCCAAGAGTTTTGACATTTTTTGACGATTTTTTAAAACCAATTTATTGCCTATTTTACACAACAAAATCCAATAATTATTCCCAAAATTATTATCTTGGTGAATAATTCATTGTATTTTTACATTTACACCTAAATATAATTAAAATAATTTTCGCATATTTTTTACAAATTTTTTTTGGTATTTTAAAGCTAAATTGCATATAATTGCAATTATAGCCTATCTTGTAACTTATGACATTTTTACGTTTATAAAATTAATTTTAGCATTTTTTAATTAATATTTATATAATAATTATTTACCCTGTATGTTCAATTTATTTTTAAAATCAGTATTACTATTTTTATAAAATTAAAAGGAAAAAATTGGCTATTTATGATTTGGCCTCTATTGCATTTCAATTATAGCCAATTTTGTAATCCATTTAAGCCCCAATTTAAAACCCAATTACCCAGCCCAGTTAACACGCCTACCCGACCTATACCCTTTCCTATCATACCCAAACTCGTTCCCCATTTAACCCGTTTAATCTCCCCTCTTCCCTTTCCTTTTTTAAATTCAAATGACCCTAAAACCCTACCTCATTTTTCTCGACCACCACCTCTGATTCCTCTCCTCTCTCAACTCCCTCTCAACTTACCTCAAATCCTACCCGCCGCCTCTCATCGAAACCCTAATTCTATGGTTTCTCAGGCTCATCGGAGGCCTATATTAGCCTCTTATGGCTTCTGCGTGCTCGCTTATAAAGGTCCAATGACCAGATCTTGAAGGGTTCCGACCAAGCATTTGTTCGATGACTGTTCTCCGGTCGTCTTCAACCTTTGTCCGGCCAGTCATGGCTATTCAAGTTTGTTCTTCGACTTCTCTGCTCAGATCGATGGTTTCCAAAGCCTATCTCATCACTTGGCTTTCTTATGAAACCCTAGCTCTAAGGTTCCTTCGATTTAATCTTAGATCTGCCCCAGATCTATGTGTGTTTGAACTTTCTAAGCATTTTTCTCGAGGTTTCCTCAATTGTTTTTGCTTTCAAAACTCTTTGTTCTTTTAACTCTGGTTTTATGTTAAGATATTTCGAATCTCTCTTCTTTGATTATCGACATGTTTTACTGTATCTTTTGTTTGTGTTATCTTCTATCTGAGTGAGCATGTTGAAAACCCTAATTTTCTTGGAAATTTTGTTTGAGTTCCTTGGTCTGTTTGTTAATGGTCGTTTGATTTACCTTATTTTTTATCTGAGTTAGCATGTGGAAAACCCTAATTATGGGATTTTGTTTGAGTTTCTATTTATTAGTATTCGCTTGATTTACCTTTTTCTATATCCGAGTTAGCATAGTGAAAACCCTAATTTTTTGGGGCTTATCCAAGATTCTGAACCTGTTTATTTGTTTATCTGCTTATCTNGCTTATCCGAGATTCTGAATCTGTTTATTTGTTTATCTGCTTATCTCCTCTAAACTCAATTGATTTTCGAAAACCCTAGTTTCTTTGGGGACTATTCAATTTCTTTGAAATTCCTTGTGCAACTCGTATGGTTTTCACTCAACTCTTTGCATGTTTCTGATCTTCTTCTCTATTGTTAAACACTGAAACCTGACTATCATGCTTTGAGTGTTTTCTTTTGAGCTACTACTATATGCTGTTATTTTGCCATAGCTTGGCTTCGTGTGTCTATTACTTGTGCATTCATTTATATACTGAGTTCCTTCTGTGATTTTTTTCAAACTCGTAATTGATTCCAAAACATTTCCTTTCATGAAATTCTGATTTTTACTCTCCTATCAAGGGTTAATTGATTCGCTTTCTTTGTTTTGCCTTACTAAACCCTTCACAATCCTCTATTTGGACTTAAACACCCATTGTATGATTTTACTGCTCCTTTTATGGCAACAACCATTCTACTTACAAACTGATTTTCTTTCCTTATCTTGACCATGTTAGTATCCGTTTGAACAAAAATCCCTTGATCAAAGGGAAGTCTTGTGTTAATTGATTCTGACTTGTGATTGTTTCCATGTTTGTGTTAAAACTTTACTTATTACCGTATTCTTCACTCGTTTTCAAAACTATAAATACCCTATTCTCTTTTCTTTACACACGAACAACTCGAGTTCAAAAAAATACACTCTTACTCTTAAAACTCTCTCTTTCTTTACTGCTACTTGTGTTGTTGCTTTGTCTAGCCAGCTGAAAGCCAAGGCTAGACTATGGACTCTTGTTTGCTTCACCTTTTTTGCACTTTGCTTCTCTACTGGTATGTCCTAGTTAATTTACAAGTCTCAACAACAACATGTTTTCTTTTATTGCTCCAGTTTGTCATTCATGTCTACTTCCACTCATGTTTCTGCAGTCCAGATATGACACTAGCATGCTGTACTATGTTCTTTTTCCCTTGTAAATTAATATTTGTCTATGTGTGTGCACTCTGTCATTCATTTTTTATGAATCCCAAACCCTTGTATCCCCTTACGTTCTTTAAGTTATGGTTCATAAACATGGCAATATTTGAAGTTATTGTCCATGGATATGAACTGGACCCTTTGGGCCCTAAGCTTTGTCAATTTCCCATCCCTACCCCCTTTTCATTGCACTTGCACTTCACTATTAGAACTTAGGTTCTGCCTCTCTTGTGTGAGCCTTTCCTTGGGACCTCTGAGCTCCCTCTGAACTTAGACACATAAGGGCTGGTCCTTCCATACTGCACAACTCAATTTCTGATTAACATCTTGGGTGTATGCACTGCCTGGGGTTCCTAAAATCCCTTGGATCTCTGAAACACCCTAGATGAGAGAAGGCTTGGAAATCTGGATCTCGAAGTTGGCTTAATCTTAAACTATTAGGCATTAAGTTTGAATTAGGCTGCTCGGATGTAGCTGAGGATTCTTGATGTATTTTTTGTTAATTCCAGTTTTATTTATTTTGGGGTTGTACTAACTTGTATAAACTCGGGGATTTAGTGAAAAGGAGAGGGGGGTTTATTTTTTACGCACTAAGGGTAGAAATCATGCCTATAGGGATTTATCTATGATTTCTGCAAATTCACACATAGAGATCATGCCTA
>MU680172.1:102520-121812 GCA_026770625.1 Nicotiana glauca | reverse complement strand
AGTGTAAGATTTCTTATAGCCTGTGTTGCCCGTGGGTTTCCGGGTCTTGGAGGTTACTTCAGTATTTGGTATTAAAGTGTATGTGCCAGGCGGCAACTGTATACATTACTCATGTTATTTTGTTTTGATTATAAATTTCGCAATTGTTATTATTTATGCAATGTGTTAGGCTTACCTGGTCGTGAAGACTAGGTGCCGTCATGACGTGTTTACAATTGGTGAACTAGGGTCGTGACAGGATGCTTTGGACGAGGGTTCCGGTGGTGACTCCAGGGGTGAAGAGTAAATTTAGGTTGTCCTTTTCCCTTTTTGTGCCAAGGTTTCTTAGGGAAAGACTTCTTAAATGCTCCTCTGTTTGTACATTCATTTTTTGGGAATATAATATCGCTTTATTTTTGCTTCCAGTTTTTGAATAATATATTGCTTTTGTCTCTAAATTCTGATTGTTGGTTCTTTGGAACATATGCACGGAGAAGTGGATGCCTTTGAGATCGGATACTGTTAATACCCAATTTTTTCTATATATTTTTATATGTAAAATACTTTCAAAATAGCTTGTGTATGCATATATGAGTATGTCCAAATATTTTATTATTTTTTCCTAAATTTTAAAAGATTTTTTAATTAATTTATTGCCCTATTTTATCAATAAAACATCAATAATTATTCCTCAAATTATAATTTTGGTGATTCATTTATTCTATTTTTATATTTACACAAAAATATATCTAAGGTAATTTTTGCATATTTTTTACAAATTTATTTAGTATTTTAAAGCTAAATTGCCTATAATTATAATATTAGCCTATTTTAAGAATTAATTGCGTTTATAATTACAAAATTATTTCCAGTGTTTTTTATTTAATACTTATATATTATTAATCAATTTAGTATATTTAATTTTGTTTCCAAAAATTATTTTACTATTTTTATAAAATAAAAGGGGAAAATGGCTATTTACATACTAGCCCCGCTTATTTCAATTGTAACCTAAATCAGCCCCCTAATTATTCCCAATTTCAAACCCCAATACCCGGCCTAAATTCAAAGTTCACCCAACCTATGACCCACTCAAATAACACGTTCGGACCTTTTTCTTTTAATCTCAGTCGTTGATCAGTCGTTGATCTAACAAATCAACAGCTCACACTCTCCCTTTCCTTTCTTAATTTACCAACCCCCCCACCCCCACACCCTAAATCATTCTTACCTACACACCACCTTTGAATCCCTCCACTCCCTCAAACTGTCTCGGACCTTCTCCGAACCCTAGCTGTCTCCTATCATCTCCGCACTGAAATCCGCTGGAATCTATGGCTTCTAAGGCTGTAAGAGCCCTATACCCACCTCATATGGCTCCTACGTGCCTAGTCTCTGAAGATTCGAGGCCTGACCTTGAAGGTTTATGCCCAGACCTCTGTCGATCCGAAGTTCCACAATCATCTCCGGCCTTGCACCGGCGTACCATAGTTGTTTGAGCCTGGTTCTAACCTCTCTGACTCAGATCACTGACTTTCTCAAAGCCTTTCTCATTTCAAGGGTTCTTCTAAAACCCTAACCCTTCGAGGTTTTCTCTGATTTCTTTAGATCCATTGTTTAGCTATGCTTTCCCTGAGTTTTCAAATGGTTCTCCTGACTCTTCTTTCAAAAACTACTTTCAAAATCTTATTTTTATGATCTAGGGTTTTTCTGAAAGTGTTGAAGTGTTCTTACGATTTTCTTTGTCATTCGTGTGATTTTGCCTCTACTGTGTTCTTGTATCCTGCTATTGTATGTCTCTCTTACTGTGTTTTCCTATATTATGATTTCATATGCTTTTCTACTATGTTCTTGTGCTTTTTCTTTTACCATGTTCCTGTGTGTTCTTCTACTGTGTTTTCTATACTATGTTCGTGTATGTTTTTCTACTATTTTCTGGTATTTTCTTCTACCGTGTTCTGGTATATTTCACCTACCATATTTTTCTACTGTGTTCTTAAGTATTTGCTACTTTCCTCCTACTGAACCTTGTTTGAGTTTCTTCTAAAAGATCTTCTTAAGCATGTTTCTTCTACTGTTCTTATCAGTCTCTTCTCATTATGCTTCTAATTAGTATCTTTCACTCTGTTTTCTTTGAACACTTCTTCTGTGTTTGCATGTTACTTTGCTATCATGTTTCTCATAAGTTCTGAAACCTCTAAACATGTTTCGATTCAATTGCTTGCCCTCTCATCCTTTTCTTTGTGATTTGCTTGAATTAGGGTTTTATTTCGAAACCCACAATTCATTCAGACCAACTTCGAATCTCTAAACTAAGTCTGAACATCATTGTTTTCATACAATGTTGATTTTTACTAAACTATTCTACGCTTTATTTTCTATTGATGACATGACAATTTTCTTTCATGCTTAACATGTTCGTATGCTCCTTACATATGATGAACTTCCCTTTAAAATGGTTTTCAAACTTGTGGCTTATTCAGAATCCCTTCTAAGTTGGTCTAATTGATTCCCTTTCCATTGTTTGCTGATTTCCCTTAAGCTAAAAACCTTTCCAATTTTTTTTGACTAGGTTCATTCATAAAAATCTCAGACCTTGTGATGTATTGACTATTAATTGATTGCCTTTCCTTATTTGTACAAACCGTCTACTTCAAAATCATGTCCTTAAATAACCTTTTTATGTATGTGTCCTTAATTGCATGTTGTGTACAAAGTGTTTATTCAATTACTTTCCTTAATTAGTTTTCACCCATTTGAATCTGAATCCCTTAATTAAAGGGAGTCTTGTGTAATTGATTGACAATCAATTCTTCAACTATTTTCTTACCTAATTTCCTCGTGATTTTTACACTATAAAGAGACGATATTAACAATCCTTCACTTCACAATTCACAATCTCTTCTGAACTCTTACTTACACATAATAGCACTCTCTTTCTTGTCTGCACTGTGGCTTTTAAAGACTATTGCATTTTCTCTATTTGTTTCTTTGAAACTGGTAATTTAAGATTCAGCATCATCACAATGTGTCTATTTATAGTTTCTATCCATATATACTTTACTGTTTCTGTAGAGTTCAACATTTAAATTAAGTATGCTCATATCTTCCTACCTATTTCTGTTATGAATCCTTCTCCCCTACCCTATTACCCTTATGTGTTCGTGAGTTATGACTTAATCCATGGCAAAATGAGTTGTTTTCCATGAATTAAGTTTGAACTAATGGGGTGTTGACCTCTATATAAACAGGCTGGAGGGCGTGCCAACATATACCATTGCTGGGTAAGCCCACCAGCCTGCTTTTCTTTTGCTCTTGAAAATTCCTCATATGCCCCATCCCCTATGTGTATTAATGTGAGCTATTTTCTCTTCCTTTTCCCCTTTCAGAATTTCACTTCTGCACTTGCACTCTCTCTTAGTTTCTAAGTTCTGCCCTCCTCTTGTGAGCCTTGCCTTGGGACCTTGAGCTCCCTCTGAACCTGGACACTTGAGGGTTGGTCCCTCCAAACTGCACTATGTTTAATTTGTAATGCATTTGGGTGTAAGCACTGCCCGGAGTCCATATGAGGCTCTTAGGGAACTCTGACATATCCAAATGAGAGAAAGGCTCTAAAATCTGATCTCTTGGAGTTGGTTTACTTCATATTTCAGACAGAAAGTCTGAATCAGGCTCTCATTGGTTGTACTTTTAATTTCTTATGTACCTTTTCTTTTCTTTACTTTACTGGGCTGTAATAATTTTGCAATAAAACTCTTGGGGATGGCTAGTGAAAAGGGAGGGGTAACCATGCATGCAAAAAGGGTAGATAACCTGCCTATAGGATTTCGAATTTCAACATTCTCATACAGATACCATGCCTATAGGATTTCTAATTTCAGCATTCTCATGCAGATACCATGTCTATATGATTTCTGATTTCAGCATTCTCATATAGCTGCCATATCTATAGAAGTTTATCACTCTCATATATAGATACCATGTCTATAGGATGCACATACATGTAGAAAATATGCCTATAAGTCCTTTCTGATTCTTGCATATCCACTTCTCACTAGGAAAACATGTTATAGGTCTTAATAACCAAATGCAATCAGATGCCATGTTCATATAAAATCGAGCATGTAGATTTCATGCCTATAGGTTTTTCTGCATTTGTACTATGTTTATGAATGTGTTCTAAAGTCGACAAACGCATAGAAAGCATGCCTATAGGATTTCTAAAATTAGCAGTAATAATGTATCACCAATGGCAGAACTTGAGCTCTTCTAAAACTCGCTTTTAACTGGCAACTTTTCTTAAATCAGTCTGTAATCAATTTACTTCTAGAATCAGTAGATATCATGCCTATAGGTTTTCATCTAGCACTTAGGCAAGCCAAAGGATAAACTCATAAACTGAATCAGGTGTTATTAGCTACAACCGGCAAGGAGGCTTGATTTGGGCTTCTTATCTGAACTATGTAATAAATCAGTCTGCCTCAAATCTTTAAGTTTTAATTGGACCTTAAATAGTACGTGCAAGACATGCTAAACTATGTGCTTTCTTGGTTTAAAGAAGGTCTGTCTGAGCCTTTTTATTTGTTCATATGCTTCCCTAAACCTTTTATATGTGTTTTGTTTGTCTCCTTAGTATTTTTACCTTTTGAAACCACAAATAAGCCAAACATCTCCTCCCTTTAGGACTAGTAGTCCCAAGTACCTCCGGGATTGATAGGATTGGGGCGGGTAATAGCATGCAATAAGTAAACGAGACCATTATGCACTTTAGTACCTTAAAGGGGTGGGAAAGAATAGATATGGATATGATGACCACTCTATAACATCACGCGTAAGAGTGATTACCGGATATTGTATGGGGTGATTCATATTATTAATAAACCTAGGACTCCCTTTCCTTTGTTCTTTATTTCTTTTAAACCTTTTAAGAAACATTTCTTCTAAATCAACTCTCTTTAATGCTTTTCCTACTTCGTTTATTTCTAATCTTTATGTGAAAAATCCCCTCTTATTTGAAGCCCTACTTGCCTATGTATTATTTGTACCTTAAGTAATAACAATAGTTTGGCCGGGAACCACACTAGTGGATTCTGAGGGGTGCCTAACACTTTCCCCTTGGAATAATTTCAAGCCCTTACCCTATCTGTGGTTATCCAACTTAAACCCTCTTAGTGTCCTAATGCACTTAAATCATTAGGTGGCTACTCTTCAATTCCATTAAACCCAATTCTCAAAAAGAGAACGAGTTGTCTTCCCAAATGTCATAAACCCGATTTCATGAGAAAAAAGGGGGCACAACTGGTACCATCTCATAATAGGGCCGAGCAATTTTACAAGGTTAATGCCCTACAAGGATTGAAAGCCCTCGGGGTCGAATGACTCCCTAGAGCTGGTGCAACGGTATCACTTGAGTGATATAACCATAAAATAACTGAGGTGGCCCCCACCTGTGCATTTCCTAAGAAAATAATACTGACATGGTCAGATTTTATTGTTCCTTAGGGCAGGCGAATAGTCACCGCCTACTCTATATATATATATATATATATATATATATATATATATATATATACTTTCCTTCTCTATATATATATATATATATATATATATATATATATATACTTTCCTTCTCTTCTTTTGAAACCTTTATGCGCCAAGTTTCCTTTAAATCAAAGCTTTCGCCTATGTCTTCTCGTTTCCCATTTCCTTGCTTTACCATAAACATGGTTGTTGTGCCTGCGTCTGCTGATCAAGAAGAGGAGGGTTCTTTCTTAGTTTCGTGCTCGGTTGGTGGTACACCGCCGATGTCTGGTGAGGTAGCATCGAGGTACTTTTTCTCGAAGAGGTATTTTTCATTAGTAAAACATCCCAATGTCATGGGACACCAAGAGCATGCGTCGAGGTTTATTTCCTAGATAAGGGAGGAGCATCTCGAGGAATTCAGAGAAGATTGTGGATGGGGGAGGAAGGTGGTGTTGCAGGCACCTTCCCTGGAGGAGAGTGTCATGGCTCATGTCGAGGTGTTATTGAGCGTGTATACGTACTCCTTCATATTAGGCCCTCTCAACAGGGTCGTACTCGAATTCTGCAGAAGGTATCGGGTTACCTTGGCGCAGGCTCACCCATCCCTTTGGAAGATAGTGTTGATGATAAGGTACTTTGCGGACAAGGTCGGGCTTGAATTCACCCTTAGTCATCTCATCGGGTTATATTGACCTTTGTACTACTGGGGCTTGATTACTCTGCAACGTTGATCCACCCGACTCCTCACCATTAAAGATGAAGAGGAAGAGGACCAGGGGTGGATGAGTCGATTTGTTAGAGCACGGACACTCGATATTATCCCTGGAGTTTCTGCCATTTCTTGAGAAATGGAATTTTATGCGGAAGTGGTATACTTGTGATTTTACTATTTTTGTACATAGTGGAGGTGGGCTCCGTGAAGATTTTCTTCTTTTTGCTTTTTGTAGCGGTCCCTTGCTACCAAACGAGGTTCCTAATCTGGCGTAATGGTCTTGTAAGCTGGCAGCTTTCTCGACTTATGACAAGTGCAAATGGCGTGACTTGTCCACGGGGAAATTGAAGGCAAAACAAAATGGTAGGTGCATAGTGGCTTATTTTCTCAGAAAGGGTACTTTCTTTACAGTGAACTGACTCTGTGGTTCAGAAGATACGAGTCGTCCGAGCTTCCGTCCTCTTAGGCCTTTATTCTAGAAAAAGTAGTTCCATCCTTGCCGCTATTTCCTGTTCCGGTCGAAGGTACTTCAGGGATAAAGGTTATCCGCCGCTTCCTTCATTTCCTATCGAAGGTATTTCGGGGGGAACTAAGTCATTAGATGTATGCTTGACTTTTGGTGAGGCTCAGCGGCTTAACTTCATGGTAAGCTTTGGCAGCAGGTATAGGCCTCTTTCAGTTTTGCGTCTATCTTTCTTACTGAGCTTTATTTTACAGGCCTTTCACAAGCTTAAGTCTGATCTGCTTCGCCACGAGGCCAGGCTACGGAAATCTTTAGATGAGGAGAAATCTCTTAGGCTTCTTTGTGCGAAAAAGGAAGATGAGATGGTGTACCTACGATATGAGGTGGATCAAAGTAGGAACTACGGGGATTATCTCGAAGGACAAGTAACTTTTGTTCTAAGCCAATGCATGCTCCTCCTTATGCTTTCACAGGCTAATATTTCCTCTTTTAGCTGTAGAGAAAAATTAGAGGACCTGGAAAAACTTTGGGGCAAATTTGGCCAGGTTAAATGTGAGCTTGATGAGCTAGAAGCCCAAGTCGGGACCCAGAAGGATGCCTTGGCTAAGGTCTCCGCCCTTAAGGTGCAATTCCAAAACGTTTGACAGCCTGGTCCGAAGGAGCATGATTGTAGGCTTGAATCCAAAATTTTAAAGATAAAGTTAGCGATCGTAGATGCTCGGGCTGAAGCCGTAATGAGCCAAACTAAGGTTGACAAGAAAGTGGCAGTCAATTTGAAGGATGGTGATGATGCTCGAACTGAGCTGAGAAAGGCCTTCGATCATGAGACAAGAAGCAAGAGTGTGCATAGTGCAAATCCCGAAGGGAACCCTCGAGGAGATCCACGCTAGGGGCTTTGATCTCTCGGAATAGATAAAGCAGGAAAAGGTGGACAAATATGATGCTAAGTTCCTTCTATCCGATACCAAAAATAGCAAAAAAGAGACTGATGGGTCGTAGTCCCTAAAAGGGATGTAGATTAGGTCTTTTTGTTTTCTATTTTTTTATATAGTACTTTCAAAGCACATTGTAAATGGATCTTGTACTCTTTCAAAAACGTGTTTAAAAAGAAGTCTTGCAACTTTATTTTTCGATGTTTGTTAGCCATCAGCTAGAAGAACGGATCTTCGAGTTAAAAGTAAATCCTCAAATTCATAGAACAACCTTGGGGCTTATTGGGCTGGCCAGTAGGCTCTTACGTGCTTGGTGAGTACAACCTTTATGTGTCGTCGTTTGAGCTCTTATGCTTTTGCTCTTAGGCATATTTAGTTAACTATTTTGAGTTCAGCCTTCGAGTCGGGTTTTGACTCGAGCTTAATTGACCCTAAATTTTTTGGATTTATGGATGGCCCGTAGGCTCTTACGCGTTCGGTCGATATGACCTTTTATATGGGCTGGCGACAGTGGCTCTTACGCGTCGGGTCGGTACGACCTCTAGTTTCGGGCGGCGAGAGTGGCTCTTATGTATTAGGTTAGTACGACCTCTAGTAGGGTTTATTTTTCCGCCGTAAAGGACTTTTTGAAATTGTGTTTTCCTGACTCTTCGACGGTTCAACGAAAACCTCAATTGTGAATCTTTATATAGCAATAATCGAGTACCTCGAGAGGTTTGGCTCGGTGGCTGAGTATCTCGAAGTCTATAGTTTGGAGCTGACATGGTCGAATCTCTTTTGCCTAATGTCGAGGGTAGCCTTTTTAACTGGTTATTTTCAAAGTATTTTTGAAGTAATTGAAGGTTTGTGATTTTATAGCGACAGTCGGGCGTCCCCAAGTCGTGTTAGTTTGGCTGGTACAGTCTTGTGACCGTAGTCATTGTGCTTGGCCGGAGTCTTTCAGTCCCCGAGTGAAGTATTTTCAATGTCTATATCGAGGGTATACCTATTTAGGGGTCTTACAAGTTCGATATATAGCCTTAGCTTAAAGATCAAGATTATGCCTTTCGTAAGGTCTTACAAATTTTTTCATGCCTTTGAGGTCTTACAATTTTAGTTACCGGGTACAAGTATGGTTCATGCCTTGCTTGAGGTCTTACAGTTTTGGTCACTTGGTACAAGTGTGGTTCATGGCTTACTAGAGGTCTTACAGCTCTGGTCACTTGGTACAAGTGTGGTTCATGCCTCGCAAGAGGTCTTAAAAATATTATTATTGCCTTATATAGGTCTTACAAGATTGAGGCTGCCCACTTGGGGTCTTATGGCCTTGGGTTTTTGATAAGTCGAGGGGGGTGGCTATTGGCGGCAGTCCCCGAGTCGCCGAACATTTCCTAGCTCGGGAGCCATTTCTTGTAAACTTGGTATTGCCTCATTGAGGGCTTACGAATTCGGACTTTTCGACCTGGAGGTCGTGTGGCTTTTGAATTTTCCATGCCAGTCCCCAAGTGTTCGAAATGTTTTTGGCTTCTGGAGCCGTTTATGCAAAATTGATGCTGCCTTATTGAGGGCTTACAAGTTTGAAGCTCCAACCCAAAGGTCATACGGCTTCCAATTATTGACGCCAGTCCCTGAATGTTCGCGATGTTTTTGGCTCTGGAACCATTTTTGCCAAACTACTGAGCTTCTTTGAAACGTAGAATGCTTTGGAAATTATTCTTTGATTACTTGGTACAAGTATACATGTCTTTGCTGTCAAGGGCTCGGTTATTCTATACAGACACATTTCGTTTGTCCGTTTGACCTGGTACATTATTTTCCAATCGAGACCCTGTTCAGCAAATCTTGGCTTCTCCGAGGAGGTGATCTTTTGGGTGGATGCCCCCCAGTATTCGAGGTTGATCGATAAGGAAGTCTTTAATACTTGTTGAGTCTTCCTTAGATAGTATATACATGTTGCCTCGTTAAAAACCTTGCCGGTAAAACCCTTCTTGGGATAAAACCCGATCAAAGGAAAATAGTGCAACGTATGATTATTGGAACCTAAGGCCTTCGAGTTGGAAAGCGCTTAGGCCATTTTGATCGGATACCTGCAGTCAGATTAGTGCAGAATGTAATTGAAATAAGAAGATGGTCTTACCTTAGTGCTCGCGGTGTCTCGAGCCCTAATATATTTCAGTAGTTTGTTATGAGGATGCGATACGGTCCTCTACTTCATTTGGTCGGGCTTAGCCGAAGATGTCATTTGTTATAGTTATTTTATTGTATATTTATCTTTTAGCTCCTTCGGTGGTAGAGGTATTGGTGTAGGTGATATATCGTGCACCACAAACATCTCTTTTGCTGCATGTTGTTCCCCATAGATGGTTTTTATCCCATCCTTTGTTGGAAATTTCATCATTTGATGGAGGGTGGATAGTAATGCTCTCATGCAGTGTATCCACGGCCTCCCAAACAAGGCGTTGTATTTCATGTCTCCTTCGATGATATGAAATTTGGCATTTTGAGTTGTGCCGGCCACATTGACCGGGAGGGTGATTTCCCCTTTTGTTGTTTCACTCGCCATGTTGAACCCGTGGAGGACTCGAGAGGTGGGTACATACGATTTGGTCAAGCAGTCCGAGCTGCTCTACCACCCTCGACCTGATAATATTGGCCGAGCTACCTGGATCTACAAGTACACGTTTAATTTGAAATTTGTTTACAAGAAAAGAGATTATCAGTGCATCGTTGTGAGGCTGGGACAAGGTCTCGATATCCTCATCGCTAAATGTGAGTGTGTCCTCGAGTATGTAACCTCGAGTTTGCTTTTCTCTGGTGATGGATATTTTTGTTCTTCTGATCATGGGCTCTCGTGGAGCATCGATGCCCCCAAGATCATGTGGATGGCATGTTGTGGCTCATTTGTTTCATTATTCTTGGTCTCCTCTCTTTCCCAGAACTGATTTTTGGCCCTGTCACTAAGAAATCCTTGGCGGTGACCCTTGCTGAGCAGTCAGGCTACTTTTTCCCGAAATTATCTCCGGTCATGTGGCCGTGCGTATTGTGAAATTCGCACACTAAGTTATGGTTTCTTTGCGAAGGGTTTGATTGTACAGTCCTTGGCCACCTGGTGTCTTTGATTTTACTGATGGAGAATACGATATCTAACACGTCGACGTTGAAGTTGTATTTCGACAAGGAGGTGCATCCGTCGGCCCTGTGTGCCTGTCGAATCCAGCTCTACTAACAAGTCCTCGAGGATTCTGGACTCAGTCCATCCTCCGGTCATTGCAGGGTATGTTTCACCTTGGGGCATTTCTTCTATCTTCAGTGTATGGTCGGTATCTCTCTTTATTCGGCTTTAACTCCTTTGCCGGAAGCCTGTTAGGATATACCAAGCCCGAGGGGGCTCCTAGTTGGTTGTCTTCGACCTTAATCTTTGATTGGTATTGGTTGTGGACGTCCAACTAGGTCACGATGGGGTACTCGACTAGGTTATGCTTCAGTTGCTTTCAAGCTACCGAGCTTCACTCATTCAAACCTTGGGTGAAGGCCTGCACCACCCACTTGTCGGAAACTGGTAGTAGTTCCATTCGTTCGATTTGAAAGCGAGATACGAACTCTCGCAATATCTCGTTCTCCCTTTTCTTAATTTTGAAAATGTCAGATTTCCTTGAAGCTACCTTGATGGCACCGACATGTGCCTTTATGAAAGAATTTGCCAGCATGGCAAATGAATCTATAGAGTTAGGAGCTAGGTTGTGATACCATATCATAGACACTTTCGAGAGTGTTTCCTCGAACTTCTTTAGCAAGATGGATTCGATTTTATCATCTCTCATGTCATTTCCCTTCATCGCACAAGTGTAAGCAGTGACGTGCTAGTTGGGGTCCAAGGTTTCATTATACTTTGGAAGGTCGGCATTATGAACTTCTTTGGAATGGATTTCGGAGCAACTTCCTATGGGAATGTCTTTTGTGCAAACTTCTTTGAATCTACACCCTTCAGGACTGGGGGTGCGCCCGAAATATGGTCGACCCTAGAATTGTAGGTCTCTATGATTTTATCTTTTGCTTCTATCTTTTTCTCGCCTCACTTGATCCTCTTTGTGAGGTCCTTGAGCATCTTTATAAGGGCAGGGTCGGCTGTTGACCCGTTGTTACTTGACCTTTCTAGTACCTGCTCGGATAGGGAAGCCATTTTCGGCGCTACCATGCTGGGAGGTTTCTGGTGACTTTGTAGTTGAGCAATCACCAATTGTTGCCTGCAACATTTTAAAAACAACGCGAAGGCTAACCTCCTGTTCTTCCCTAGCCAGGATTTGTTTAGCATCTTGTTTGTCTCCTTAGTATATGCTCATGTTAGTGTGGGAGCTTATATCTGCGTGCTGGGCATTACGTGAGACCACATCCGTGAGGGTCGGCTCTAGTGCGCCTTCAGGTTTTAGTGGTGGTGTGCCAATACCTAGAACGACTACACCATTCTCTCCGTGGTTCTCAAGACTGTTATTTTCACATCCGTTTACTGAGTTAGATATTTTGACTTGAAATCGAAGATCTTGGACAAGAAAAGGTGTGAGAGATAACTTGCGTTATGGAGTGAACCATCAAGCAAATAATTTTTATCCCCATAATGGGCGTTAAACAGTTTACCTTGAAAATTGTAATTACAATTAGATTTGATTTTGTGGTTATACAAATACGTGGTCTATTTTTATGTGAGTCGTTTAGGCAATAAATACTAAGTAAAAGACTTGGAGACTAGATATGAGCTTGATAACAAGGTGATAACCAAACCAAATAGATGATAATTGGGCCCTCGAGCTCGCTTAATCGGGCCCTCGGGTCGAGTCCGATATCTTGCCGAGGGTAATTGATGGGGACTAACAACTATGGTAAAATTAATGACAGCTCTTTATGGCCAATAATAAGAAATAAATGAACTACAATCAATATAATACAATGAATATAAGCAATAAATGAAGCAATAAGAGCAAGAGAAGATGTTAAGTTAGAGAGCAGAGAGAATGTTCTTGTACTAAATATTGAGTACCGGATATCTAAAAAATGACAAGGATCCCCTTTATATATGAGGGCAAATCCCAATATAGTTCAAATACATTTATTACAAAGATATAAGATTGATACAGCTAATTAATGCCTCAGTATGGGCGCACGTCAACTTGCCAACTCCCATTAAGTGCCTAAGGAACTCCCCATTTTTCTATGGGTGTCGTCGACTCGTATTGTTTTTGAGACAAGCATTTTAGAGATTCTACGAGGTTGCACTTCGAGCCCTTCCTTGGGATTTAAGAGGCACATCTTTGGAGTTCCAAAATGATCATAAAATTGTTCCTCGGACTTTATCGTATACAATATTCTTACTGAAATTATACTAAATATTTTTTCTATATAAAACACTAAACAATCACTTAAAACTCTATCGTTATTTGACTTTGAAAATGGTTTCGACCAACTTCATCTTCCAAGAAAAAGATGAAAGAAAAAAATAGTAAGACAAGTTACAGAAAAAATTAGTATGGCCCACTGGTTCATTATGCCCGGCAAAGGGGTCGAGTGTTCAACACTCTCTAACAGAGAATTTTAAGCCGAATAGGCAAAATTTTGTACTCTAACAAAACATTTAGCCGACAAAGTTCGAACCGAGATCCTCTCTTAAGGAAGAGAAGCGCTTGCCCAAAAGAGTTAGCGAGATGTTATTTACCCATAAAACAGTACAGTTGAATTTATATTTTGATATATAGATAAGCGAATCGATTTGATCCTAAAATGATAAATAAATTAAATAAAATGCAAAACATAGCGTTGGAATCGAGATAAAGTAGCAGATAACTTGGTTCCAAGAGCAAGGCTTCCAAAGGCAGCAATAAGAATAGCTTTAAACAATAAATAAAGTATTATTGAGCTTGGAATGATGTATATCATAAGCTTGTCAGATTTTGTTTCCTCTCCTACAATGGTTGTTGAAGTCACTATTTATAGCTATACCTACGGAATAAGGTCCTAGGATCAACCTCCTCTTAATGACAAGAATGAGGGCCATTGATGAATATGTAACAGTAGATTATGAATGCCAAAATTCTTCAAAATGTATATGTATTCAATAATGAGGAATTCCTCATTGAATGTTATCTGATGTCAAATATTTGTTTGCCTCATTGATAATGTTCTCTTGGGGGGTACGCGAGGCCAACCTAAGTCGTACTCCTCGGTCTTAGTTTTCACTCGCTTCATCTTCTGTCTACCCCCTGGTTCCATGTATCACTCTCTCATTCGAGTATTTCCCACATTGGACAGTCCTTAACCATGTGATCTAGCTTGCCATACTTGTATAACCCGTCATGGTTAGTTATGTCGATATGCTCATTCTTGTTACTGGTCTCTCTCTTGGATGTATTTTTGGAATTCCTCTTGAACCTCTTGAACTTGGTAAACATTGCTAGATCAGGATTATCTTAGTCAGATTCATCATCCGCAGATTCTTTAATAACAAAAACTTATTCTTCTTTAGTTCTTCCTTGCGCAGTTCTATTTCTCATTTCATGAGTTTTAGTTTTCCAACCAACTCATCAAGTGAGATTTTGTCCAATTCCCTGGCTTCCTGGATTGCAGTAACTTTTGATTTCCATGAAGGTGGAAGGATTCTTAGAACTTTGCTAACTAACTTTTCTGAGGTAAACACTTTTCTAAGTGATTTCAGTTCATTGGTTATTATAGTAAACCTAGTCATCATATCATGTCTGGGCTCAGACTCCTTCATGGAGAAAAGCTCATAGTTTCTCATGAGTAGCTCAATCCTTAATCTCTTTACTTGGTTCATTCCTTCATGAGAAGTTTGAAGTGCATCCCATATCTACTTTGCATTGGAGCAAACATAAATTATGTTGTACTTATCAAGAACAAGTCCACAGAGAAGAATTTTTTTAGTCTTTGCATTCTTCTCCATCATTCTGAAATTTGCTGCCACAAATTCGGAGGGGTCCATGGGAACTATTTTATTTTGTGCATTATTTTCGTATGAATCAAAGAACCTTGGTTCACTATGGTCTATAGTTCATAGTCTTTAGGTATCAGGAAATTTTCAATTCTTTCTTTCCACCCACTGTAATATTTTTCTTTCAACAGGGGTGACCTGGTGGTTGGTTTTCCTTCATTAATTCCGAGTGGATCACTCATCTTGCTTCCAAGATCTCTCTAGCTTTTAGCCATGTAAATAAGAGAATTTGCTCTGCTACCAAGTGTTAGTTTGAGTGCCCATATTGATTGCTACAGAACTTGGTTATTTACCATGTTCCTTAAGTTTAAATTATACAAGCAATAAAATCAACACAATAATTTTTATGTGAAAAACTTCTTATCTCAAAAGGTGCAAAACCACGACCTACCACATAGGATTTTCAACTCCAACTCCACTAGAACAACGAGCCAAAATGTATCAATTACAAGATTATAATTAAATACTCTCCAGTACTCCTACTACTCCTATTCGATTCACAAGTTACTCTAACTTGTAAAGAAAAATACTCACTCCAATTTATTAAATGTTTATGACACTTGATTACAACTCCATTTACTAAAAAACATTTACTAGACTAAATCAGGAAGAATATAAGGCATGTACTCAACACGAATAAACGAATTATGACTCATTATTTGATGTGTAAAAGGATAGTTCAGAAGTCCAAAGTCGATGTTATTTGAAACACCACTTGAGATCATCTAGGAGTCATATTCATAGTCAGCTTCCTCTTTGATAAGACTCCTACTGTTTCAAGGATTCCACAAGTTTTGGGACTTTTGTCTCTGACTGAATTATCTGTATTTTCTTGAGCAAAGACCTTTCTCACTTATAACAACCTTCTTCTACCAAACTCGGAACTGGTAACTTTAAGATAAAGTTATTGTCTTATACAAGCAAACAAGTATCAATTATGAGGAGCAGATCTTTTATCCTGAGGAGCTGGTTCTTCACAAGAGTTAAGCAGCTACGTTGAGGACCTGGTTTTTTGAGTATTTTGTCACACTTTGTTAATCATCAAAACTTCAATACTCAACCTTATGTTATATACCTCAATTGGAAGACAATTTATATAAGGTAAATCTTAATTGATTTTGAAGTTTTAAATATTAGGACATCATAAATATTTCAAACAAGGAAAGATTTTCCTAAAGATTAGGAAAATAACCTAAATTATAATTTTTTTCAATTGTGAAGTTTATTTTTAATGGGCAAAAAAAGGGAGCGATATTTTATTAGGGCTTTTAATACAGTAGATAGATTCTTTTTTCGTTGGAACACATCATATATTAATATAAAAAGTAAGACAACTTTACAATACTTAGTATTAACCCTATTAGAAGGGAGAGTGTCAAAAGTCTCATTCACTAGAGATAATGAGAGCTTAGCTAGTTTATAACTACAAATATTAAACTTCATATTTGTATAAAAGAATGTAGCATCCTCCAAATGATGCTTGAGCTGCCACACATCACTACAAACTGTATTAATATCCCATAAAGGAGTGATTCTTCTATTGAACATTTGAACCACTGTTTGTGCATCTGGAAGAATGTGGATTTTCTTCCAATCAAACTTTATAGCAAGTTGCAATGCTTTCTTGATAGCCAACGATTCAGCTATCAATGGCTTCTCAATAAACTAGATTGGCTATCATGGGCGTGAAGCACATCACCATTGGCCACACTTGCTCTCTTAGATTTTGATCAAGCTAAGACCTGCATCCACCTAAAGCAACACTCTATCTGGCGACAGAGTAATTATTTGCTGATTAGTAATATCTGGCAGAGATGCAATGTGAGATTTAGTCTATAATGTACTGTATTGGAGATTTAATTAAAATTTTAAATCAGTCATTCCTCTTGCTAGTATTTAATTTCAACATCATTCATTCTGTAGCAAAGAATTAAAAATACATTCATTTTTAGCTTTTGAATGTACTGGGGAAAATAAAGTTAACATTTGGAATTTATTATGTGCTGATATGTTAAGACACGTGAATCAATGAAAGAAGGAAAGCTAGCAAAGAGTATTCAAAGAGTCAAGAGCTTTAACAGGCACGGGTAAAAATTCAAGAAAATAAAAGCTTAATCGAATCTCATGATGAAGAGACATCGGAGGAATGAACCTAGTTAGCAAAAAGTGCAGATACACATTATCTGCAATTAATGAGCATCAATGAGACGAAACGTTATAGAATCATCACAAAACAATTACGATTGTCAATTATAATGTTACGTTAATGTCATTAATTGATCATAATGGCTCTATTATGAGAAAAAATAAACGTAGTACTTAGAAATAGCTATAAAAGGAGAGAAATAGTATTTGTACGGGACACAAGGATTATTATTGAAATATATTTATTTACATTGCATAAAATCTGCTTATTTTGTTATTCTCTCAATCTTAATTTTTCTTTTATTGTTACACAATCATTTCTTTATTTGATTATCAGTAACCCAAATTCTTCTAAAAATTATGCTTTGATCGAAAATCCTAATTTTCGGTTAAACAAATTGGTTTCGATACTGGGAATATGATAATATTTCGCTTTTCAAATCCATTCTTCTGCCAAAAAACCATGTTGAACGTTAACGACAACAACCAACAAAATCAGCAACAACAGTTGAATTAGCAAAATCAACAAGAAGATGGAACTCCAATTTCCTCACCACGAAAGTCTCCTCGTCAGTCTCAGGAAGGGACACCTTACAGACTGAATCACATATGAATGACTAGTGTGGGGACGATCAAGATATCGATGCAGCATTTAAACAATTAATTGCAGAACTGGTCAATAATGCTCTTCAAGCTTTTGTTAATAGGTTGCCAACCGTACCACCAACTCCACCCCCCAAAAAATACCGCCATCATAGAGAATCCGCACTCGGGACTTGTTAACTCAAGCAGCGGAGGAACTCCCAATGAATCTCGTGATGGAGGGTCAGGTAACCCAATTAATTCTGATTTATAAAGTTTAGTACTAACTTTGTAGAAACAGCTTAAGGTATAGAGCAATCGCATAGAGCAGATACTTGGAGTGCCGTTTGTAATCAAGGGAATAGACATGGACAAATATTCTCAATAACCCTGGAAGCCAAGTGCCGCTCCTTTATCAATTCCAAAGAAATTCAAGATGCCCAATATTCTGAAATATGATGGGACAACTCATCCTCGGGATCACGTGACTGCATTTACGACTGGTGTAAAAGGCAACGACTTGACCAAGTAAGAAATTGAATCAGCATTGGTCAAAAAGTTAAGAGAAACACTCACGAATGGTGCATTAACATGGAACTCTCTTTTACCTGAAAATTCTATTGATTCTTTTGCTGAGCTTGCAGATTTATTTATCAAGGCACACTCGAGATCTCAAAAGATTTAAAAATGAATGGAAGACATTTTAAAAATCAAACAAGGTGATACAGAGCTGGTCAAGGAATTTGTAAATAGATTTCAATGTGAAAGGATGACGTTGTTGTGCGTACCTGATAATTGGGCGACTATGGCCTTCGCTAGTAACTTAAATCGAGAAAGTTCGGAAGCCATGAGGAGACTCAAAGAAAGTTTGCAAAAATTTCCAGCAACAACTTGAAATAATATTTATAATAGATACAGTACGAAGCTGCAGATAGAAGAAGATATTATCAATCAATCTCGGAAAGATGAAAGGGTAGGTTCAAGACGGCCTGAAACTGAAAAAAGGTCCGAAAAAAGTAGGTATGAATCTTACATGGGACCATCAGGAAGAGATTCATGTTCAAAATAGGAAAACCAAAGGTACGATTCTAGATCAAGAGACAGGGAGTTAGGATCATCATCAAGGTTTGGCAAGCAACGAAATATGCGAGATACGCGAGATGACGACAGAAGCTCGAAAGAAAAAATTGGAGGTTACAATTTTAATGTTAGCACATCCGAGTTAGTGGTTGTTTTAAGAAGCATGGGAGACAAGGTATGGTGTCCAAAAGAAATGAGATCAAACCAAAACGGGAGAAATCCTGATTTTTGTGCGAGTTTCACAATGATTGTTTCAATTATTCCCTATATATTTAAATATGCATAAATACCCTCAAAATAGCATATATATGCATATATAAGCATGTCTAAGGTTTTTGTTATTTTTTGCATAATTTTAAGGGTTTAAATTGACTTATTTTCTCCCTTTTTATCCATAAAATCCCTAATAATTGTTTCCAAAATTATTATTTTAATAATTCATCTATTTAATTTCTATATGTATGCTAAAATATGACTAAGATAATTTTATATATTTTTACAATTATATTTAGTATTTTTAAAGCTAAATTACACATAATTATAATATTAGCCCTTTAAGAGTTAATTATGTTTTATATGCATAAAATTGGATCTCATATACTTTAAAAAAGCTCTGTGTTATTCTACTACTATTAGTCAGCTGCAAGCCAAGGATAATCACCTATAAACCTTGGTTCTTTCATTTTGCTTACCACTATCTTCACTGGTATGTCCTAGTTTAATTTAAAGTGTCAACAACAAGATGTTTCTATTCCTGCTTCAGTTTCCTTTATTTTTGGCCTGCTTTTACTTGTGGTTTTGTTGTGAAGTTTGTATCTAAGCATGCTGATATGATTCCCCTCCCTTTAAATTCATGTATTCCCTTTATGTGATTAAAGCATGCCCGGACAATGGTATTCTTTT
>MU680172.1:68436-101901 GCA_026770625.1 Nicotiana glauca | reverse complement strand
CTCCCCGCCCTTTATGTGTTTATGATTGGTTTGTGATTATGCCAGTGTCCAACTATTTCTGAGCATGTCCATACCAGTCCTAATACTCATGCTGGGTCAGATGTCTGCGGTCAATGTATATGCGTCCCCAAACCCCTTAACCCCATGTGTGATTACTGAATTCATTCACTTACTGTGTGTGGTCTTACCCTGAAGTGTTGGAACTCTGTTTTACTAATCCAACTTCTTTCAACCATCTTTGTTACTAACTGCTTTCAAAATGGACTTTTCAGTCCAGTTTTTTAACAAACTTCTTTCAAATATGTGTCCTGCACTTTCACTCTACTCCTAGTTAATAAATTCTGCTCCTTTTGTGTGAGCCTTGCCTGGGGACCCTTGAGCTCCCTCTAAACTTGGACACACAAAAGCTGGCCTTTTCACACTACACTTACTTTGTCTTGGCTATAAAACCTGGGTGTGATCGCTATCAGGGATCCCTTGAGGTCCAAAGGGAACTCTGACACATCCAGATATGAGAAAGGCTATGAAAAAATCATAGCATTTGAGGTGTTGGAGTTAGATTTATTACATAACTCAGAGAGGAAGTCCTAATCAGGAGCTGAAAATCTGGGCCTTTTTCAGGCTCTCTATAGTGTAAACTTTTATTTTTCTAAACTTTTATTTTTCTTTTCTACTTATGTAATTTATTTTAGTATTAGTCTGTAATAATCTATTGTAAACAAGTATTAGGGATGGCTAGTGAAAAAGGGAGTGTAGTTACATATGCTATCAACATCAATGGATAGAAACCACGTCTTAGGAACACATTTCCTATGTGTGCATTAGAATCCATGTGTAAGATCAACCCATTCAAAGCATGTCATGTATTAGATACCATGTTCTTAGGTTTACTATTTCAGCATCTCATTTGGCATCATTTTACCAATTAAAAATCCTGCTTTAAGCTAAATAACAACATCAAAATAAAATTATCGCTCCTTCACGTCTTGAAGTCGTACTATAATTCTTTGGGCATTTAGGAATCATATTTTAGGAGTTCTGCAATCATTCTGTATTTTCATATGTGCACGTTAGATATTTGTTTTAGGATCTTGTTCACACTCGCTCAATCACACCTAGTTAAACTAGTGATGCATGAAAAAGGACATAAAACATTCTCATGTTTGATTATCCTATTTAAGTGAAATTGGTCACAATCCATGCATGTCTTTTCAACATTTAGAACAACGTGTTTTAGGTAAAATAATTTCCAAACCATTTTTTAATAATTTTAGTAACTGATGCGTGTTATTTTATGCCCAGGTAAGCCTTAGGTTATCAACTTTAAAAGAAAAACCAGAACCGTGTTTGTCATTAATATTTAACTGTCAGCATGTTAAAATTAGTAGGCAAGATTGATTAGGACTTCTTCTATGAGTCATGTAATAAATCTGACTCTACTGTTATCACTTAGATACTATGTTTAGGATCTGAATTTAGACCTTAATTATGTATGAGTCATTTTATTTATGTGTACTGTGTGTGGAGGTATTCGAGCCTTTTATTTGTCTTCCATGATCCTCTTAATTGAAGTCCTACTTGTTTATTATATGTCGTCTTAGTATTTTACCTTTAAACTTGAGGGTCTGCCTAGAACCCCCTTCTAATAGGATAGGAGTCCTAAATTCCTCTAGGACTAATAGGAATGGACGGGTAGCAGCATGCAATAAGGCTCGATACCAACCCTCGCTTTAATTACCTTCATGGGAAGGGAAAGGGTAGATATAGATATGATGACCAGTGTATTAATATCACGTGCAGCCCCTCTTTGAGGAGTGTCATACCAGGTATTGCATTGATGTGATCCATATTATAAACAAATTTAGTATACGCCCTTACATTCCCAAATATGCTTAGATTGTAATCCTTTTCAAAATCTTGCTTTGTCATGAATTGCTTTTCAAACACCTGTGTATTTAAACTTAAATTGCCTACTATTTAGCCATACTTGTTTCTTTCCTAATTTTACAAATTCACAAAAACTGTCTGGCTGGGAACCACACTAGTGGATCTCGAGGGGTGTAACACCTTCGCCTTAGGATAATTTTAAGCCCTTACCCTATCTCTGGTTACCAAACGTAGTTATAAATAAACCTATAGTTGCCCTAACGTAATTTAAATCGTTAGGTGGCGACCCTTCAAAAAATACAAACCCATTTCCCAAAAGGAATGAGTTGTCTCAACCAAAATATCATGAACCCGATTTCGCGAGAAAAAGGGGGCGCGACAACGATCCTGGTCATAAAATGTTCGAATGCAGATTGTTACAAGGTGAAGTAAAACATTTATTAAAATAAGGGTATTTAACTGAATTGTTTAGTGAAAAGGGGAAGAAAGCATATATGAAGAATAGGCAGGAACCGCCAAAACCTCCTTCGCCAAAAAAGAACGGTTAATGTCATCAGTGGTGAAGAAGAGATCAATGGTGTAACGTATAAAGGAACAAAGAAAGTGTCAAAAGTTAATGTTACCAATGGGAAATGAGTTCAACAGGTTTTGGAACAAGATAGTATTACATTTGATGATGCAGATGTAGATGGCGTATTAACCCCGCATAATGATGCACTGGTAATATCTTTACTTATACATGATACTAATTCCAAACGAGTTTTGGTTGACCCAGATAGTTCCGTGAATATTATTCTTTTAAGAGTGGTAAATGAGATGCAAGCTGATGATAAGCTGATACTCAAGGCACACACCTTGTCCGGTTTTGACAACTCGAGCGTCGTAAAAAAAGGCGAAATAATACTCATCACATTTGCAGAAAGAGTAGTCAAAGACACTAAATTTCAAGTAGTAGAAATGGACATGGCTTTCAATATGATTCTCGGCAGACTGAGGATTCATGAGATGGATGATGTTTCATATACTTTACATCAAGTTATCAAATTTCCTTCATAATGGGGAATACGGAAAATCCGGTGGTGACCAACAAGCATCTCTGAGCATTAACTCCGCAGCATTCAAGCGCAAAAAGTGAAGAAAATAGCAATCACAAAATCCAACTAAGGATGCTGAAACACAAGCCTCAACTAAGCATGGGCGAACAGATGTAGACTCAAGGCCCGATACCTTCCAAGAGCCAGAAGACAATGAGAAAATCAGTACAATGATTGAAGAATTGAGAGCTATCGTACTATTTACACCCTGCCCTGACAGAAAAGTCTACGCTGGGACCAACCTCAGCCAACAAATGAAATATAAATTGACTGAATTTGCAAAAGCTAACATAGACTGTTTTGCTTGGTCCTATTCAGATATAACATGTATACCCTCGAAGGCAATGACTTACAGATTAAATGAAGATCCATCGTACCTACTTGTCAAACAAAAGAAAAGGAAGCGAGGTTCCTTTATGAATTAGGTGATTCAAGATGAGGTGCAGAAACTTTTAAAAATCGGGTGTATCCGCCGGGTAATGTATCTAAATTGGTTGGATAATACTATAGTAA
The DNA here is from genome assembly GCA_026770625.1 of Nicotiana glauca. Lineage (NCBI taxonomy): Eukaryota > Viridiplantae > Streptophyta > Magnoliopsida > Solanales > Solanaceae > Nicotiana > Nicotiana glauca. The sequence goes on along the minus strand of MU680172.1, from coordinate 98,407 downwards.
TACCAAAAAGGAATGGTAAGTGGCGATTTTGCATAAACTATACTGACCTAAATAAAGTTTGCCCTAAAGATTCTTTTTTGCTACCGCATATAGATCAGTTAATTGATGCTACTGCAGGACATGAATTATTGAGCTTTTTAGATGACTAATCAGGGTATAATCAGATTAAAATGGATCCTATAGATTAATAAAATACTTCATTTATAACAAACATGGGGACTTACTGTTACAAAGTGATGCCATTCGGTCTCACGAATGCTGGGGCCACTTATCAAAAGCTAGAGACCAAATTGTTTCAAGAATATCTGGGAAAAACTATGGAGGTTTATATAGATTATATGCTGGTCAAATCACAACGAGCAGGGGATCATATTCAAAAATTCTCTGATACATTTCAGATTCTTCGCAAATTTAACATGAAATTAAATCCTGAGAAATGCGCGTTTGGAGTATCATCAAGTAAGTTCTTGGTATTTCTTGTTTCTAATCGTGGCATTAAAGTAAATCCCACACATATTAAAGTTATTGAGGAAATTCCGGATATACTGACAAGTAAAAAAGAAGTACAGAGACTGACAAGAAGAATAGCTTCTTTAGGAAGGTTTATTTCCAAGTCATCAGAAAAATGCTTCAGGTTCTTTTCAGCCCTAAAAAAGCAAGATCAATTTAAATGGACTGAAGAATGTCAACAGACGCTCAAAAATTTAAAAGTATACTTGTCAAATCCACCATTGCTCGCAAAACCAAAAGATGGGGAAAAAACTACTCATCTATCTTACTGTTTTAGAAGTGGCGGTAAATGATGTGATAGTTCGAGAGGACTAAGGTAAACAATATCTGATTTATTATGTGAGAAAGTCATTATTAGATGTTGAAACTCGGTATCCTCATCTAGAAAAACTTGCACTTGTACTAATTATGGCTTCTAGGAAGTTAAGACCTTATTTTCAATGTCATCCTATCTCTATAGTAACTGCCTACCCTTTACGTAATATACTGCATAAACAAGAGTTATCAGGTAGATTAGCCAAATAGGCTGTAGAGCAAAGCGAATATGACATTACATATCAATCTAGAACTATAATAAAGTCACAAGTTTTGGTAGATTTTAGCCAAGGGATACAATTGGAAGTAAAAAAAGAACTGTAGGTATTTAACAGGTCTAATCCGGGTACTTTACTAAAAAAGAACTAGTAACATCAGAAAAAGAACTGTAGATTTTACTGACGATTCATCAAATGTAAAAGGAGCAGGTCCAGCCATTGTCCTGATACCACCTGCGAGTGAAACCAAACGACAAGCCATAAAATGTCATCATCACTAATAATGAGGTAGAATATAAAGCTATGATTGCATGTTTAGAATTGGCACGAGAGCTTGGAATAGAGCAGGTCATAATAAAAAGTGATTCGCAACTCGTAATTAACCAAATATAGGGGACTTACACAGCTATAGAGGCAAGGATGCAGCAATACCTGGAAAAGGCACATGATTTAGTCAGATAATTTCAAACTTGGAAAGTCACGTAGATATCAAAAGAAGAGAATGCTGAGGCTGATGCTGATGCTTTAGCTAATCTTGCATCCGCTACAGAAGTAACCAATGAAGAAAATGCTTTCGTGATTCATTTGTTTCATTTAGTACTTTATCAAGATAAAACAAGGTAAGTTATAATAATCTAACTTGGGATTGGAGAAACGAGACTGTCAATTTTTTGCAGTATTGAATATTGCATAAGAAGAAGGCTCAGGCACTCCGTCAAAAGTCTGCTCGTTACTATTTAAATCAAGGCAATTTGTATCAAAAAATGTTCGGTGGTCCTTTAGTAAGATGTTTCGGGCCTTCTCAAATGGAGTATGTGATGAAAGAAATACACGAGGGACATTGTGGAAATCACACTGGAGGGAGATCTTTGGTAAAAACCATAATTAGAGATGTGACCTTTGGGTCATCATTTGTTTTAGAAATAAATTCTATATTTTGAGGTCGTAAAAACCTCTTTTAGCATCACCTCAATTTGCGTGCGTGGTCCAGGTGCGTGGCCCGAAAGCCATTATGTGAAAATATGTGAAAAATTTATGAATTTTGACTTTAAAATGAACTTTAGTTGACTTCGGTCAATATTTTGGGTAAACAGACCCAGACCCATTATTTGATGGTCCCAGATGGGACTTCGGCATATGCCCAGAATTAAATTTCGAGGTCCCAAACCCGAGAAATGAATTTTTAAAGAAAATATTTTTTGAAATTAATTATGAGTTTTAAAAATGAAATGAGCTCAAAATTTTATGGTATCGGGCCTGTATTCTGGTTCCGGAGCCCAGTGCAGGTCTTATATGTGAATTAAGATGAGTCTGTGAAAATTGGTTAGAAACGTAAGTCGTTTGAGGTGATTCGGACCCGTTGTTGTGAAAATTGATACTTTGAAAGTTTTGAGATTTTCTTAAATTATATGCTATATTCGTTGTTTAAGAGGTTATTTTGGTGATTTAATCACACGGATAAGTTAATATGATATTTTTGAGTTGGTATGCATGTTTGGTTTGGAGCTCCGAGGGCTCGGGTGAGTTTCGCATGGGTTTCGGAAGGTTTTAAACTTAGGAAAAATTGCAGGTTTTCATTTTCTGGTGTTCTGGAACATTATTCTTTGCGTTCGCGGAAGGACTCTCGTGGACGCGGAGGATAAGTCAGGTTGAAGGAATTTTCCTTCTACATGAATGCGATAAGCAGGTCGCGAACGCGAAGCTTTGGGGGGTGCAACCCTTTGCGAATGCAGACCTACTATCGTGAATACGAAGGTCTTTGGGCATGGGCATGGGCCTGGGGAAGGGGATTTTGTTCTACGCAAATGCGACCATTGGCCCGCGAACGCGAAGGCTCGAGGAGTCAAAGCTCCGCAAACGCGAGCCACTATACGCGAACACAAAGGTTAAATGGCCTGACCTTTCGCAAACGCGACAAGCCCATCGCAAACGCGATGAAGTCATGCCTAGTGATTTTAAAACAGAAGCAAAAACAGATAGAACCCATTTTCATATTTTCGTAATTTGGGAGAATTGAGGCGATTTTCAAAGAACAAGTTCTTCCCCAAAATATTGGTATGTGATTCTAAACCTTTCTCTTTCGATTTTCCATTGCATTTCATCAATTTTCATCTTAAAATCTAGGGTTTTTATGGTAGAAATTAGGAATTTGGGTAGAGTTAGGCTTTTTGATTAATTGAGCTTTAGACCTCATTTTGGGGTTGGATTTCGAAACTAATTACATATTCGGGATCGTGGGTGAATGGGTGATCGGGTTTTGGTTCGAACCTCAAGTTTTGACCTAGCGGGCCCGGGATCAATTTTGGAAATATTGGGGAAAATGATAGAAAAACCTATAATTAAGCATTGGGTATGAATTCTTTAGCATTTATTGATGTTGTTAAATCAATTTGGACTAGATACAAGTTATTTAGAGGCGAATTCTAAAGGAAAAGCAGTGTTTAAGGCTTGAGTTAGCCGTGGAAGTTCGAGGTAAGTGTTTGGTCTAACCTTAGTTTGAGGGATTAGGAGTTGTGTCCTATTTGCTACAAGTTATTTTTTGATTAAGACGTTTAGGCATGGTGACGAGTATCTATACGTTGGTGTCAACATTGACCATGAGTCTTAAATTGAAATTATTGTGTTCTTGATAAATACTATGAATACCTAAGTTATTGATTCTCTGTTTTGATCAAGGATATGATTATGCTTGTGGAAATTACTTATGATTGAGTATTGGTGCTAGTTAAGGAAGTTAGATATTGGAACAAGTTTGGTTACACGCCGCAACAACAATATAAATGGATTGGCATGCACGCCGCAATAGTGATAAATGATATGCATCGGGTTGCACACCATAACAGTATTTTTTATGATATGGATCGGGTTGCACACCGCAATAGTATTTTTATGATTTGAATCGGGTTGCGCGCCACAACAATAGATAATTAAAGTACTTGTTGATTGGTTACGAGTACCTGATTCTGTTGCTGTGAGTTTTATATTGTACCTTATGCTTTTCTCTTAAATTACTGTCGGTAAATGATACTCCCCCACAGCACGTTCCCCCTCTCATCTTTACTTGTTTATTTCTGTTTATATTTCGTTGTATAAAATATAGCTGCATAGATTATTTGGTAGCTTGGTCCTAGCCTCTTTACTACCTCGCTGGGGTTAGGCCTTACCAGCACATGGGGTCGGCTGTGCTGATACTACACTCTGAAATGTGTGCAGATCATGGAGCTGCATTATTTGGACCTTAGTTTGAGTGGCAGCCTTCTATCCTGTCGGAGATTTTGAGGTAGTCCTACAAATGTCCGCAGACCCTGGCATCTCTCTCTATCCCCTTCATCCTGTATTATTTACATATTTCAGAAACAGTTATTATTCTTTCTTCAGACCTTGTTTGTAGTAAATTCTAGACTGTCTGTAAAGCATGACACCAGTTCTCTTTAGATGTTGCTTAAGATGTTGTATTGGATAATTGTTCAATTGTTTTATCATTTCTTACGCTTGTTTAAATATTCTGTTGTTTATAAGCTATTGTTTCGTAATTATTAAAGGATTAAAAATGGGAAAAGATAATTGGTTCAAACAGTTAGCTTGCCTAGCTTTCATTAGTAGGCACCATCATGACTCCCGAGAGTGGAAAATCCAGATCGTGACAAGAGCTGGCTATTACTAGCCAAAAATGGAAGAGGAAGCGGAACATTTTGTAACTATATGTGACAAGTGCCAAAGATATAGCAACAACATGCATCGACTAGCTGAATTACTACATCCAGTTGTGGCACCATGGCCTTTTATGAAGTGGGGAATGGATATACTAGGACCACAACCACAAGCCACAGGCAAGGTAAGATTTTTGTTAGTACTCACCGATTATTTTACTAAGTGGGTAGAAGTAGAAGCCTTCAAACAGGTACGAGAAAAAGAGGTCCAAGACTTCATCTGGCAAAATATTATATGCCAATTCAGAGTACCCAAGGAGATCGTGTGTGATAACGGCCTGCAATGTATAGGTGCACAAATCACAAAATTCTTCCAAAGTTGGAAAACATAAAGGATTACCTTAACACCTTATCATCCGGTGGGCGATGGACAAGCTGAATTAACAAATTAAGTTATCACCAACAACTTAAAGAAAATATTAGAAAAATCAAAGGGAAACTAGCCAGAGGTACTATCTGGAGTCTTGTGGGCTTACCGTACAACGACAAAAACAAGTACGAGAGAAACACCATTTTTATTGGTATACGGAGCTGAAGCTTTAATTCTAGTCAAAATAAGGGAGTCAAAAACGAGATATACTCAAGCTACTGAAGAGTGGAATGAAGAAGAGATACGGGTAAACCTGGATTTACTCGAAGAAAGGAGGAAAATTGCATTAATAAGGATGGCAGCCCAAAAACAAGTTATTGAGCGGTATTACAATCGGAAAGCTCATCTCAGATACTTCAAGATTGGGGATTACATACTCAAGAAAGTTTTCCCATCAACGAGGGCGGCCAATGCACGAAAGTTAAGCCCAAATTGGGAAGAGCCTTACAAGATTCATAGTATCACAGGAAAAGGTGCATACGAACTTGTAACATTGGATGGCAAGATTCTACCTTCAAATTGGAATATTGTTCATCTGAAGAAGTACTATTTTTAAGGTAAGAAAATACCAACGGTCAGGTATTCCCACTCACGATTTTTATTTTTAAATTGTTAAAATTTTACTAACGATTTTAGATGATAGGCAAAAAGCTAGCCCAAACTAAATGATGAATTTCGACCCGAAAGGCACGTGGGAGGAACATAATTCCTGGTCTAGGGCTACAACTATATTGATGGAAATGTAATGGGTTAAGAAGCCTTCATCTAAAATTGTACCTCCAAGTCCCATATGTTTTTCCTTTTCAAGAAAATGTATGCATGGAAGGAACAATCAAGTGCTAAAGATTTCATACTTCAAAGCTCAAATACATGGGTGGCTATATAATACACATATGATATATGTATAAGGAAGGCAAAGAAGGCTGAAACATTTAAATTTCAAGTCAAGCCTAAAAGTCTACTCAACAAATATCAAGTTTAGAGCGAAGTCACGAGCCAAAACATAGCCTGATCCAAAAACCTATGATGAATACATCGTGGATACAAAATTCAAGTTCCTATGAATGTTTAGGTTAAAGGCAGTATAGCCATGGGTCATAAAGAAATCTTTGAATTTTTTTTTACAAATCTGTTATAAAGAAAACAGTTACGGAAGAGTTATAGAAGATATTTAAATACATATAAGATGTTATTTAAGCTTGACAAAAGTTAGAACTGAAAACTTTATCAAACATTATTCCAAGAAACATGTGTGTTCCTATTTCTTCTTTCGTATGTTTACACCATTATGAAGTTGAGACGTCTTCTTCATTAAGTGTCGTATATAAAAGGGTCTTCTTTTATAGTTCATTTTTAATTCAAAAATCCATGAAGTTAATTAAGCATTTCTAAAATGCAATCACAGTAAAAAAGGTAAGACAAAAACCCACATATTAAAATAAAAAGTAAGACCTTGGACTTATAAAGAAACAAGGCAAATTATTAAACGAATATAATAGAAACTCAAAAGAATTAAGTTAAAGAAAAATCTTTATAATATTAATTTAAAACTAAGTATGAACTTAGTTTTAAACTGATTGTCATTTTAAATCCCCGAAAAGACCTGGGGAAATATTTTTACCAAAAACATTACCCCGAAATGGCACCAGGGGTAAAACCACCATACATTCCACCAAAAAGAAAAAAAAGGAGTCAAACTTCACAAATAAACTTTCACTGTGGAGGAAGTTTAGAAGAAGAATTCAAGACGGCATCATCAGCAGAGGGTTCGATTTGGTCTGAAGGAGCTGGACATCCACCGCATCAGGATTAGCTTTAACGTTCTCGAGAGTATCAACCATGGGTGAAGATAAACTTTGGCCTTGTTGAATTTTTTCAATGATCTCTTTAATCTTTGCTAACTCCACATCCAAGTTAAAAACCTGCTTGGCTAACCTCCATAAAAGTATCATGGCACATGTTCAATATGGCCCAACTTACTTCAACAGCAGCTTTGTCCTTAAGAGCCTCGTAGTCTCTTTCCCGATGTTCAATTTCACTCTTGAGCTCCTCCTTCTCAGCCAAAGCAGCATCGTAAGAAGATTGTAAATGGGTCAAGTGAACTCTCCAAAAACTTGACCTTATCTGAAGACACACGGAGATCTTCTTGGGTTTGGGTGAGTATTTGAACAAGCCCACCTGCATAAACCTCTTTCTCATTCAACAAGGCTTTCAGACCTCTAATCTCTTCGAAAGCTTTGGAGAGTTGTTCAGCAAAAGATGACTCAAGGAGGTTTTTATCCTTGCCTGCTTGATTGGAAGAAGCTTTTTCAACCGTTGGCTCTGATGCCATGATTCTTAGCTGCTGCTCTAAGGTACATTTGCTTTCTTGCTAGAACTTCCATCTCAAGCTGAAGACTTTCATATTACTCTTTCCAATTATCTGCCTCAGTTTGGTAATCATGCATCAATTGTTCCATCTGGGAAACTCTTTTCATCATTTCCGCGCTGACGAGATTGATCTAAAAAAAATGAGAAAAACATAAGAATCTTCGAAAAAGGAAAATGGTATATAATATGAAAAGAAACTTATACCTTCAATGATGATTGCACGATATCATTCATCCAAGTTAAAGAACTATGATTTTCTAGCTTGGATTTTTCAACTGGAACAATCAGGGATTTCAACCATACATCAGCTTGACCTGACTTCTTCAGAAGATTACCTTCGGCAGGGACCTCAATGTTAATTTGTTTCATCACTCTACTTCCACTTGAAGAGACAACTATTCAGTTCGAGAAATATTAGTAGCGGAAACTGTAGAAGAAGTCATAATTGCTTGAGGCGGAGTAGAAACAGTAGCAGTAAAAACAAGCAAAGAGCGTTCCATTGGGATAGACATGGGAAAATAGGCAAGAGCTTCATCAGACACTAAATCGAAACCTTCATTATCAAACCCATGAGACAGAAAGGGGAGGAGTAACTTCATCATCTGAGATAACATGCCTTCTAGCACGTGTCCTTTTAACCGATGAACTTTCATTTCGTTCATCCTCCTCTTCAGAATCCTGGGGATTGTCAGCTTTCCTTTTCGATGAAGAACTTAAAATTATTTCCTAAGCTCTTTTTAAAGAATGTCTAGAAGCTGCAATCGATTCAGCACTTACACCACGAATAGGAAACCCTGATAAAAATAAGGGTTAAAATATTCCAATGAAAGAATAGATGAAAATATAAGGGAAAAATTCATACCGTGGGTTTTAAACTTCCAACCAAACCTATTTGAGAGTTACTTCCAAGATCTAACTTTCATCAGAGTGATGGTCAATAATTTCTCTACCCAACCACAGAAATTGGGAATCTCTTCAACAGTTCCCATGGTTGCTAAAAAAAGAAAAGTGAAACAGTCATGAGGAGTGCAGACTTTATTTTAAAAAGAGAAGAGAGAAAGCTGTAAAGAGAACTTATGTGCAAAATTTCACTTTTCAGGGAATGACATATTCTCTTCACCTACTAATCTAGAAGTAGGAGCAGCAACAAATCGAACATACCTGCCACGGTTCTTATCATCCTCAGGGCTAACTAATGCTTTCTTACTCCTCGTCACCAAAGTAAAAATTCCATGATGGAATAACTTAAGGGAGTAGATGTGGATTAGATGAAAGAAGGTGAAAGGCAATTGGGCTAAATTAACTAAATACTTTAAACATGCAACTGCCCTCCATATAATAGGCCAATTTGTTCTAAAGGTACATTGAAGAAGCGACAGAATTCAATGATAATTGGATTAATATAGGGTCTAAAGTCCAATGTAAAAGGGTATGTGTACACAAAAGAAAAGACAGCCTTGAAAGAAGTAATCCTTTGATTTGCATTAGGAATCAAAATTTGAAAATCAAACCTCCAATGAAAATCCTTACAAACAACAGAGATCAAACATTTAGTAATCTGTAAAGGGTAGAAATCGGCACGATCATGAGAAGACATAGAGGAAACCTAGTTTTTAATTGATTCTCTATCATTATAAAAAGAAAGTTCAGTGAGGGATAATTTCGTCAACTGTAGGTTCATGGACTGGTTCATTAGGGTCCTTACTTCTACCAGAAGGTTTAAGTGGAAGAGAAGCACTAGCTCTAGAAGAAGAAGGAGTAGAGCTAGGAAGGGATGAAGAAGAACCTTGAATGGAAGTTGATCCTAACCTATGTAACCTACCTCCTCTCCTGCTCCTAGTTGGAGCAAGAGGAAGTTTATATACTATGAGAACTTTTTGAGGGTCAGGGTTTGAACAAGACATAGCTATACGAAGAAGAAAAAAATATTGAATTGTCAAATATGAAAAACGTTTTTGTGAAATAAAAGACAAAGGATATATTTATACTCAGAAGCAACCGTTAAATATAAAGGTAATGATGGGAACATCACAATGAAAATTGTCACTTCGTGATTGATGGAGCATTAAAAAAGCCCTAAAAGACGTTGAAGGGTAGCAGAACCAATAAAAAGCCACCACATGTCACGAGTATTAAATGGAAGTGACATGCGAAGCATCAGTTCTGGACAAGGTGTAATGATATGTGAAATGACAGTAAAAATTCCCGCTTTAATGAGATCCACTTTCCAAATATTTGATTGCTGAATATATGGCAAGTGGGGGAGACTATCTATATTGGAAAAATTAAGTTAACATTTGGAATTAATTATGTGCTGACATGTTAAGACACGTGGATCAATGAAAGAAGGACAATTGGCAACGAATATTCAAAGAGTCGTGAGCTTTAACATGCACGGGCAAAGATTTAAGAAAATAAAAGGTTAATCGAATCTCAATGATGAAGAGACATTGGAGGAATGAACCTAGTTAGCAAAATGTACAGATACGTATTATCTGCAATTAATGAGCATCAATGAGAGAAAATTTTATAGAATCATCACAAAACAGTTACGATTGTCAATTATAACGTTACATTAATGCCATAATTAATTGATCATAATGGCTCTATTATGAGAGGAAAGAAACGTAGTACATAGAAATAGTTATAAAAGGAGAAAAATAACACTTGTATGGGATACACCGATTGTTATTGAAATATATTTATTTACATTGCATAAAATATGCTTATTATGTTATTCTCTCGATCTAAATTTTTCTTTTCTTGTGACACAATCATTTCTTTATATGATTATCAGTAGCCCTAGTTCTTCTAAAATTACGCTTTGACCGAAAATCCTATTTTCGGGTTAAACAATCAAATCATCCATAGGATAGATATATATATATAATTGAATTAATTTTATAATGTCAACCGATTGTTATTGAAATATATTTATTTACATTGCATAAAATATGCTTATTATGTTATTCTCTCGATCTAAATTTTTCTTTTCTTGTGACACAATCATTTTTTTATTTGATTATCAGTAGCCCTAGTTCTTCTAAAATTACGCTTTGACCGAAAATCTTATTTTCGGGTTAAACAATCAAATCATCCATAGGATAGATATATACATATAATTGAATTAATTTTATAATGTCAAGAAATGGTTCAATACTTGCAAACTGGACATGTTTTACCAGCGCAAATAGCGGATAATTCTATCCTATCACATTCGTCTGCTAATTCATCTTCCTAGGTGGATTGCGAGATGAGAATCACCTTGCGATGTTGTTGAAGTATTGAACCCGTGATTGTGGTATTTTTTTACTTGTCAAATTATAAATTAAATTGAATCTTCAAGGTTGTTACTGTTACAATCTTTTACAATGCCCAATATATTATTGAACATGTTAAGTGTTCAATTATTTTGGCAGGCCATTCTAGTATATTAGTATCTATTTTTAGTGTTATATACACCCTTTTCTCCTTTTTTTGGTTCAAAATTCTATTATCCGAAAACACCGAAAGGCTTCGGCTTAGCCAGATTTGTTTTGCATGGACCCATTAAGGTGAAAGTATTCTCTATCATGAATTTCTTTATATTTATGGCTTGAATCCCAGAGCTTTGGTTAAGATTGAAGAGAATTTATCAATCCCACCACATTCTTTGGTGCTACCTTTTTTCCTCATGTTTAAATGCAAAACAATGAATGAGCTTTTGAACAATATCCACTGGATGAGGCACTTGTCCTTATTGGCTTTTTAAATTAGATGTTAAATAATGCATCAAGAAAGAGTTCCACAGAATATTCTCCATGTCGACTATATGCTTCAGTTCACATTCTATTGGAAAATCATGGCTTCCATTTAAAAATCACCCCAATAATGGATGGGCTTCTGGCTTCCTTTTTCTGTTTATTATTTTCTCTTTTTTTTGGTTGGATTGTTTAGGCTTCAGCAATTCGTTAGTTATTAGAATTTAGATTAATTTAATTTCAAATTGGAAATCAGTCGTTTTTGCAGAGCGTTGAGTGTTAACTGAGAAAAATCGTCAAAGTAGGGGAAAATTTAAAAAACGAAGAAGAAAGAAACAAAAAGGCGAAATACATAAAGGGATCCTTCAAGTTGTCCTCAACAACTATCTGAACATCTTAAGTGAGCCTATTTTCAATCAGACCCTTTATTTATTCACAAAAGAAGATCAACTAAACACCCAACCATGTCAGCCCCTATTGCGTGAAATTCACGCTCTAAGACGCGAGTTGACAACCTAAAATTAGATTTTTTCTGTTTTTTTACTAAAATAATGTGGACCCCGCTTAATTTTTACACCCCCTTCTCCTCCAATTCTCTCCTCGACCATTAACACCCTCCTCTAACCCTAAATCACCTTAGCCTCCATTGCAAAAGAACAAAATTATCAAATATATCATCACATCAAATTCAACAAATTTTTCAGAACCACTTGTCTAAACTCTATCCAAACTCCATTACAAAAGAACAAATTCATCACATCAAATTCAAAAAAAAATTCAGAACCACCGTCCAAACTCCATTACAAAAGAACAAATTCAACCAGTTATGTAAACCACCGTCAAAACTCCAACCAAATTAGAACCTAAACAGAACCAAGTTAAATACACTAACAATTTATTGTTATAGGAAGATCAACAATCCAATTGGAGAATTGAAAGAAAACTATTTTGATAACTAGGATCTCATCAACAACCGATTCTTCTTTACTATTTATACATCCCGAAAATTTTGATAAATGGGTCATTCGAATTTCCACAACTTTTATAAATATAGAAGATGAGTTTGAAGGGGATTGGTAAGAAGGGGTTCTTTGACATTGGAAGATGAAGTTGGAGGTGGGTGGGAGGGGGGAGAAAGGGACGCTGGAGAAGGTTTTTTTCATTTTAAATTTATTTTGTTTTTTTTTTTTTGGTTAATTTGTGTTAAGTTTTAATTACAAATTACACGTATCGTTCATTGATTGGCTCATTTGGCAAGTGTAACTCACGCATCTGGTATGTTGTACCGAGGTGTCTATTTGATTTACTTAACAGACACGTAAAGTGTCTGCTTGATAAATAGGTCTGTTGAGGTGTTCAAATGACCGTTGTGGATAATTTAGAGGGGTCATTTATATATTTCGCCAAACAAAAAAGATAACGAAAGGCCCCATCCCCTCCCCCCAAAACAACATCTGCTGTACCCCAATGTTTCCTAAGTGATCTCATGGGTTACAGAAGATTAAATGTTTCTTTTTACATTCAATCATTATCTGAAAAAGGGGATATTCGCTTATGCTAAATTCTTGTGTTATTATTTTGAATTATCTAATGTACTCCCCCGATCTATTTTAATTGATTTTTTTCTACACATATTAAGATGTTCACCTTTTAATTTTTTAACATTAATTAATAATAAAATTGACTACATTAACCTTAATTTATTCTTAAAAATATAACAAATACTCCTAGGTTTTTGATTCCAATAACAACTTTGAAAAAAAAAAATTAACTCTTTCTTAATATATGAAAAAATCAAATATTATGGATCATATAAAAAGGCAAAAAAATTAATTAAAGTGGATTGAAAGAAATAACTACTAGATAATGAATCAGGAATATCTCTCTAATTAATGTAACTAATCTGAGTTATTACAAGAAAAGGTTTTGAGCAATAGTTTAATACGTCCATTACTCAAATGGTCACTCAACTATCCCAAATTATCTTCTAAAGTTATTTTACTTCCGTTTGTAACAACAAAGTCAATGAACTATGCCTATTGCACTCAGAAGGTCACTCAACTAGATTTTTTCAAATTTTGAATTACCAAATATCTATTTTACCCTCTAAATTATAAACATCTATCTTCTTTTTATTTTATTATTACTTTTTAATATTACGATTTCCCTTTTTAATTTATATTATGGACTTATCTATAGAATAAATAAATCAATATTATTTATAAATTAAAAAAATAAAAAGTATTTAAGCATGTATAGTGCGGGAATGACAAAATAATGAGCATAGTAAAAACTATTTATTTGAATAATTTGTCATTAATAATAGTTTTAGTATTAACAACAAAACTTCAAAAATTAATTTACACAATTCAGAATAAAAAAAAATAAATATTGTAAAATATATATTCCATGCGCATAATATAAAAATAATTATTTAAATAAATATATTTTTATAATATACATTATATATTCTTGAAAATTATGCTCAAATATATTATTATGTTTCTACCAACTTTCCGACGACACAAAGTTATATCACCGGAAAGTAAGGGGACTATTTGTATAAGGTAAAATATGCTATGTTAAGTCGTGTATGATATATATATATATAATATAATTGAGTATAATTTTCAAGAATATATAATATATATTATAAAAATAATTTTATTTAAATAATTATTTTTATATTACATGCATGGAATATATATTTTACAACCTTTATTTTCTTTCATTCTGAATTGTGTAAACAAATTTTGAATTTTCGTTGTTAATACTAAATTATATTACGAACAAATTATTCTAATTAATTTTTTTACTATGCTAATTATTTTGTTATTCCAACATTGTAGATTCTTAAATACTTTTTATTTTTTAAATTTATGAATAATGTTTATTTATTCTATAGGTAAGTGCATAATATAAATTCAAAAGGAAAAATCATAATATTGAATAGTTAAAAAAATAAAAGAAGATAAATATTTAAAATTTGGAAGGTAAAATAGGTATTTGGCAATCTAAAATTTGGGTAATCTAGCTGAGTGACCTTCTGAGTGCAATAGGCATAGTTCGGTGACTTTGTTGTTACAAACGAAAGAAAAATGACTTTAAAAGATAATTTGAAAAAGTTGAGTGAGCATTTGAGTAAATGACTCATAGTTTAATCTGTTAATCTTAATATCGCCCTCTCACTGTGCACTGGTGAACTCAATGGTCATCAATTAAAAGTCCATTTGCTAAATTAGAACAACATGCATATCAATTTGATACCCTTCTATTTCATATTATGTGGCGTGTTTATTTTTTACATGGCCCTTAAGAAAGATTAATTAAGAAATGAATTTGACTATTCTACCCTTATTTATGTCTTTTTTTTGTTGATAAACTACCATTTTTGTCATGGCCCGAATTTCCCACCATCGGGAGTCGTGATGGCGCCTACTAATAGGAGCTAGGCAAGCCAATTAATTTAATACTTCTCTTAACAACATCAACAATATAAAGAAAAGTGAGGCAATTACTATAAAAGCGGAAGTCTCAAAACATAAATAGCCGAAACCAAGTGCGGAAGTTCAAATACACCTCTACCCAGATCTAGTGTAACTAACTCACGAACTTCTACAGAATGCTAAATACAAAGTCTGAATAAAAATACAGTACTGTCTGATCCGATACAAAGGAAATTAAACGAAAACAAAGATAAGAGGAGACTCCGGGCCATGAGGACGTCAACAAGGCTACCTCGGAATCTCTGGACTGAAGTCAACTCCCAATGCTCCTACTTCTGTCCAAAAGCTGCTGCTCCGGCGCTGTGATCTGTGCAAAAAGATGCACAGAGTGTAGCATCAGCACAACCGACCCCATGTGCTGGTAAGTGCCTAGCCTAACCTCGGCGAAGTAGTAACGAGGCTAGACCAGACTACCAGATAAACCTGTTCAGATATATATACAAGTACAACAAAAATAATAGCGGAAGGTAAACAATTAAAATTGGGAGGGGAACATGCTTATGGGGTAGCAGATAAAACAGATTATCAGGAATAATAGAAGAAACTACATCTGATCTCTTCTAACACAGAATAAGGGAAAACAAACCACTTTAACTTGTTCAATGTTCTCTCGTTGCAGGCGTGCAAGACGATCCCATTTCCTCATATCACGTGGTAGGTGTACCACTCAATCCCATTTCATAATATCACGTGGTAGGCGTAACACTCGCTCCCATTTTATAATATCACGTGGTAGGCGTACCACTCGATCCCATTTCATAACATCATGTGGTAAACGTACCACTCGATCTCATTTCATAACATTACATGGTAGGCGTACCACTCGCTCCTATTTCACGATATCACGGGGTAGGCGTACCACTCGATCCCATTTCATAATATCATGTGGTAGGCGTACCACTCGATCCCATTTCATAATATCTCGTCGTCGGCATACCACACGATCCGATTTATTTCAACATAATACACAAAATGATCCCGACAAAGGAACAAGATAATATAATAAACTATCCCGGCAAGGGAACAAGATAATATAATAAACTATCCCGGAAAGGGAACAAGATAATATAATAAACTGTCCCGGCAAGGGAGATCCAGCTATAACCAAACTTATTCAATTTCTACTTAACACAATTAAAGCAATACTCAGTCTCAACACTTACTGGCTGAGTGTTAAAGATTTCCAACCAAGTCCTCATAAACAACAATTAAGAATTCGATAATTTAGCAATTTAGGACTCACGATCATGATCGACACCAGTGTATATATACTCGTCACCATGCATATACACCGTACTCGACAAATAGCAATTAGCAAATAAGACTCTACTTCTATTCTGAAATGGGATCGAGTGGTACGCCTACGGCGTGATATTATGAAATGTGATCGAGTGGTACGCCTACCACGTGATATCACAAAATGGGAGCGAGTGGTATGCCTACCATGTGATGTTATGAAATGGGATCGAGTGGTATGCCTATCACGTGATGTTATGAAATAGGATCGAGTGGTACGCCTACCACGTGATATTATGAAATGGGAGCAAGTGGTACGCCTACCATGTGATATTATGAAATGGGATTGAGTGGTACGCTTACCATGTGATATGAGGAAATGGGATCGTGTTGCACGCCTATAACGAGAGAACATTGAACAAGTGAAAGTTTTTTGTTTTCCTTTATTCTGTGTTATAAGAGATCAGATGTAGTTTCTTCTATTATTCTTGATAATCTGTTTTATCTGCTACCCATAAGCATGTTCCCCTCCCAGTTTCAATTGTTTACCTTCTGCTATTATTTTTGTTATACTTGTATATATATCTGCACAGGTTTATCTGGTAGTCTGGTCTAGCCTCGTCACTACTTCGCCGAGGTTAGGCTAGGCACTTACCAATACATAGGGTTGGTTTTGTTGATGCTTCACTCTGTGCATCTTTTTGCACAGATCTTAGCGCCGGAGCAGCAGCTTTTGGACAACAGTAGGAGCGTTGAGAGTTGACTTCAGTCCAGAGATTCTGAGGTAGCCTTGTTGACGTCCGTATGGCCCGGAGTCTCTTCGATTCTTATTTTGTTTGTTGTCCTTGTACCGGAACAAACAGTATTATATTTTATTCAGACTCTATTTTTAGTGTTCTATAGACGTTCGTGAGTTAGTGACTCTAGTCTTGGGTAGAGGTTGTAATTGAATTTCTGCACTTATTCTCAGTTCATTTATGTTTAAGATTTCTGCTTTTATATTAATTGTCTCGTTGTCTCAATATTGTTGATGTTTGCCTAAGAATGTATATAGTTAATTGGCTTGCCTAAATCCTATTAGTAGGCGCCATCACGACTCCTGAGGGTGGAAAATTCGGGTCGTGACAAGTTGGTATCAGAACTCTAGGTTATATAGGTCTCATAACTCACGAATAAACTCGGTAGAGTCTGAGGGATCGGTACAGAAACGTCTGTATTTATCCCCCAGAAGCTACAGAGTTAGGAAAATTTCACTTTTGTTTTTTTTTGTCGTGTGATTCTGTTTCTCAAATACATATAGTTTTTCTACTCTGTTCTTTCGCAGATGATGAGAACACGTGCTTCCTTTTCTACTGCGCAGCAGCCTGAGCCCCTAGCAGCTGCTCCTACGAGGGGCAGAGGCCGTCGTGCCAGAGGCCGAGGCAGGGGCAGAGCTTAGCCCCGAGCTGCAGTCCCAGAGGTGGAGCCTCATATTGATTATGATTAGGAGGTTCCAGCCCCAGCAGCTCCGGTGGGCCCAGCTCAGGTCCCAGAGGGGTTCATAGCCACCCTAGTTCTTCAAGACGATTTGGTCAAATTGGTAGGCTTTGTGGAGAGCGTCTCTCGAGCGGGTTTGCTTCCAGTAGCACCAACCACTTCTTAGGCTAGAGGAGGAGTTCAGACTCCTGCTACACATGCTCCGGAGCAGGTAGCTCCCCAGGCTCAGGTTCCAATGGTTCAGCCAGCTGTGGCAGTTCAGCCGGGTATTGTGACTCAGGATAGCGATAGAGCGGCTATGTCCGCAGATGCTTTGTGGAGGCTTGATAGGTTCTCCAAGCTCTTTACCACCACATTCAGCGGTGCTTCTACAGAGGACCCCCAGTACTTCTTATTTAGCTTCCGTGAGATTCTTCGGACTATGGGTATTGTGGAGACCAATGGGGTTGACTTCGCCACCTTTCAACTAGCAGGATCCGCCAAGACTTAGTGAAGGGACTATTGTTTATCCAGAACTGAAGGGTCACCATCATTGACTTGGGACCAGTTTGCAGAGTTATTTTTGGAGAAGTTTCTCCCAGTTACTCAGCGAGAGGCTCTTCACAGGCAGTTCGAGCACCTCGAGCAGGGATCTATGACAGTCACTCAGTATGAGACCCGATTCATTGATCTAGCATGCCATGCTATTGTTATACTACCCACCGAGATAGAGAGAGGGTGCGGAGGTTTATTTATGGATTGATTCAGCCGATCCGTCTCCAAATGGCTATGGGAGCTGGGAGTGAGATTTCTTTTCCGGAGGCGGCCAATGCGGCCTATAGAGTTGAGATGGCTCTTGCACGGGGAGGTGGTCATGGGTCTGATAAGAGGCCCCGTCATGCAGGTAGATTCAGTGGCACCTCGTCAGGAGGTAGGGATTCTTATGGTAGAGGCTATCCTCCAAGGCCCTTTTAGTCAGCTCTCTAGGTCTCTCATGGTACTTTAGGTGGTCGTGGCTCTCAGTCGCAGTATTCTGACCAGCAGCTTTTCAGTTCACCATCAGCACCTATCAGCACACCACCACTCTGTTCTTCTCAGCAACCGAGGGCTTGTTTCACGTGTGGCGACATGAGGCACATTGCCAGGTATTGCCCTCGAGCTTCTGACATCTTTTAGCATTAGAGTTCTCATGCTATGATTCAGGCACCGGAGGTTCCATAACCTACCCAGCCAGCTGAAGGCGAGGGTAGAGGCCATAAAGGTAGAGGTAGAGATCATAGAGGTAGAGCTTGGACCGCCAGAGGCAGAGGTCAGCCAGCAGCAGATCGTCCCAGAGATATGATTCAGGGAGGTGGGGCCCAACCCCAGTGTTATGCTCTTCCAGCCCGGCTAGAGGCTGAGTCTTCAGATGTAGTCATTACAGGTAATATTATGGTCTGTGATAGGGATGCTTTAGTGCTATTTGACCCTGGGTCTACGTATTCGTATGTGTCGTCCTATTTTGCACCCTACCTGCTTATGCCTAGTTATGCTTTGGGTATTCCTGTCTATGTATCTATACCGGTGGGTGATTCTATAGTGGTCGACCGAGTTCATCATTCCTTTGTGGTAGTGCTTGAGGGTCTTAAGACTCGTGTTGATTTATTCCTCTTAGACATGGTAGATTTTGACATTATATTAGGGATGGATTGGTTGTCCCTGTATCACGCTATCTTGGATTGTCACGCCAAGACCGTGACCTTGGCTTTGCCAGATTTTCCCCGTTTAGAGTGGAGAGGGACCCTAGGGCATACCACCCACTGAGTTATTTCATATGTGAAGGCTCGATGCATGGTCGATAAGGGGTGTTTAGCTTATCTGGCATATGTTCGCGATTCCAGTGCAAAGGTCCCTTCTATTGATTCTGTTCCTATTGTTCGGGAGTTCCTCGAGGTTTTCCCTTCAGACCTGCCGGGTATGCCGCCCGACAGGAATATTGATTTCTGTATTGATCTGGCTCTAGGCACTCAGCCCATTTCCATTCCGACGTACTGCATGGCCCCGCCAGAGTTGAAAGAGTTAAAGGATCAGTTGCAGGATTTGCTGGAGAAGGGTTTCATT
The DNA here is from genome assembly GCA_026770625.1 of Nicotiana glauca. Taxonomy (NCBI): domain Eukaryota; kingdom Viridiplantae; phylum Streptophyta; class Magnoliopsida; order Solanales; family Solanaceae; genus Nicotiana; species Nicotiana glauca. The sequence goes on along the minus strand of MU680172.1, from coordinate 78,877 downwards.
AGACCCAGTGTTTCTCCTTGGGGTGCGCCGGTGTTATTTGTGAAGAAAAAGGATGGTTCGATGAGGATGTGCATTGATTACTGGCAATTGAACAAAGTGACGATAAAGAACAAGTATCCACTGCCAAGGATTCACGATTTGTTCGACCAGCTTCAGGGTGTGAATGTGTTTTCAAAGATAGACTTGAGATATGGCTACCATCAGCTGAGGATTAGCACGCCTGATATCCCTAAGACAGCATTCTGCACACGATGGGCATTATGAGTTCCTGATCATGTCATTCGGGTTGACCAATGCCCCAGCAACATTTATGGAGTTGATGAACCGAGTGTTCAGGCCTTATTTGGACTTGTTCGTGATAGTCTTTATTAATGATATTCTGGTGTACTCCCGCAGCCAGGAGGAGCACGAGCAACACCTCAGAGTGGTTCTTCAGACTCTGAAGGATAGTCAGTTACATGCTAAGTTCTCGAAGTGCGAGTTTTGGTTGAGTTCGATTGCATTTCTGGGTTACGTTGTATTAGCAGAGGGTATTCAGGTGGACCCGAAGAAGATTGAGGCAGTCAAAAACTGGCCTCGACCAGCATCAGCTACCGAAATTCGGAGTTTCTTGGGGTTAGCAGGTTATTACCGTCGGTTCGTGGAAGGATTTTTATCTATAGCAGCCCTGATGACCAGATTGACCCAGAAGGGTGCCCAGTTTAGATGGTCAGATGAGTGTGAGGCGAGCTTTCAGAAGCTCAAGACAGCTTTGACTACGGCACCGATATTGGTTTTGCCCACATGCTTAGGGCCTTATACAGTTTATTGTGATACTTCCCGTATTGGGCTTGGTTCAGTATTGATGTAGGATGGTAGAGTCATTGCTTATGCTTCAAGGCAGTTGAAGATCCATGAGAAGAATTATCTGGTTCATGATCTAGAGTTGGCAGCCATTGTTCATGCTCTGAAGATTTGGAGGCATTACCTATATGGTGTGAAGTGTGAGGTGTACACTGATCACAAGAGTCTTCAGTACTTGTTCAAGCAGAAGGAGTTGAACTTGAGGCAGATGAGGTGGTTGGAGTTATTGAAAGATTGTGATGTTACCAATTTGTATCACCCGGGGAGAGCCAATGTGGTGGCCGATGCATTGAGTAAGAAGTCCGCCAGCATGGGTAGTCTTGCTTATATTCCGGTCAACCAGAGACCGCTTGCTTTGGATATTCAGTCCTTGGCCATTCGATTTGTGAGGTTGGACATTTCTGAGCCTAGCAGAGTGTTAGCTTGTACGGTCGCTCGTTCTTCATTATTGGAGTGTATCCATGATTAGCAGTTTGATGATCCCCATTTGTGTGTCTTGAGAGACACGGTGCAGCGTGGAGGTGCCACGAAGGTGACCTTAGATGATGATGGTGTGTTGAGATTGCAGGGGCAAGTTTGTGTGCCCAATGTCGATGGGATTCGATAGTTGATATTAGCAGAGGCCCATAGTTCTCGGTATTCTATTCACCCGGGCGCTGCGAAGATGTATCAGGACTTGCGGCAGTATTATTGGTGGCGTAGGATGAAGAAAGATATTGTTACATATGTGGCTCGATATTTGAACTATCAGCAGGTTAAGTATGAGCATCAGAGGCATGGTGGTTTGTTTTAGAGGATTGAGCTTCCCGAGTGGAAGTGGGAGAAGATTACCATGGACTTCGTTAGCGGACTTCCGCTGACTCGGAAGAAGTTCAATGTGATATGGGTTATTGTTGATAGGCTGACCAAGTCAGCACATTTCATTCCTATGGCAGTCTCCTATTCATCCAAGAGGTTAGCTGAGATTTATATTCGGGAGATTGTTCGCCTTCATGGTGTGGCAGTATCTATCATTTCGAACCGGGGTACGCAGTTTACCTCACGTTTCTAGGGTGCAGTTTAGCGAGAGTTGGGCAAACGGGTTGAGTTGAGCACAGTGTTTCATCTTCAGACGGACGGTCAGTCCGAGCAGACTATTCAGATTTTGGAGGATATGCTCCGAGCCTGCGTCATTAATTTTGGAGGCTCGTGGGACCAGTTTTTGCTTTTAGCAGAGTTCGCCTACAACAACAGCTACCAGTCCAGCATTCAGATGGCCCCGTATGAGGCGTTGTATAGTAGGCGATGTCGGTCTCCAATTGGATGGTTTGAGCCGGGAGAGGCTCGGTTATTGGGTACAGATTTAGTTAAGGAGGCCTTGGATAAGGTCAAGATCATTTAGGATAGGCTTCGTTTGGCTCAGTCGCGGCAAAATAGTTACGCGGATCGTAAGGTTCGGGATGTAGCTTTCATGGTTGGTGAGCGGGTCTTGCTCCGAGTGTCGCCTATGAAAGGCGTGATGAGATTTGGGAAGAAGGGCAAGCTTAGCCCTAGGTTCATTGGTCCATTTAAGATTCTAGATCGTGTGGAAGAGGTGGCTTATAGACTTGCCTTGCACCTAGTTTGTCAGCCGTGCATCCAGTATTTCATGTGTCCATGCTTTGGAGGTATCACGGCGATCCAGCTCACATGTTAGATTTCAGCAGTGTCCAGTTGGACAAGGATCTGTCTTATAAGGAAGAGCTTGTAGCTATTCTAGACCGGCAGGTTCAACAGTTGAGGTCGAAGAGTTTTCCTTCGGTGCGTATTCAGTGGAGAGGTCAGCCTCCTGAGGCATCGACCTGGGAGTCCGAGTCTAATATGCGGAGCCGTTATCCTCATCTATTTCCCGACTCAGGCACTTCTTTCTTTTGTCCGTTCGAGGATGAAAGATTGTTTTAGAGGTGGAGAATGTGATGACCCAAAGGGTCATCACCTATTTTCTCTTTTTTCCGTGCTTTTGAGGCCTTGAAAACCTCATTTTTACTTGCCTCAATTTGCGTGCACATTCCGGGCGCTTAGCTGGAAAGCTTAAATATGAATTCTATGTAAAAATTGATGAATTTTGATATTAATATGATTAAAGTTGACTTTGGTCAACATTTTGTGTAAATAGACCCAGACCCGAGATTTGACGGTCCCGTAGGGTCCATAGAAAAATATGGGACTCCGTCGTATGCCCGGAATCAAAATCCGAGGTCCCAAGCCAGAGAAATGAATTTTTAGAGAAAATTGTTTTTCTGAAATTTATTTGGAAATTTGAAATGAAAATGGATCAGAGAGCATTGGTATCGGGCCCGTATTTTGGTTCCGGCGCCCGGTACAGGTCTTATATGTGGTTTAAGCGCTTCCTGTGAAATTTGATTGAAATCGGAAGTCATTTGACATGTTTTGGACTATAAGTTCCAAATTTGAAAGTTTATGAAGCTTAGAAGAAAATCATGTGTTTTGAGGCTTGATTCTATATATATGATGTTATTTTGGCGACTTGATCGCACGAGTAAGTCCGTAGGATGTTTTTGAGGTTGTGTGTATGTTTGGGGTGGAGCCCCGAGGGGTCGGGTGAGTTTTGGAAAGTCCGCGAGTTGCATTTTTGAACTTTGGAAAAAATATTATAGGTCAGGTCTGGTGTCTTCGCATTTGCGAAGTCTTTTCTCGCAAATGCGAGATCGCAAATGCGAATATTCTATCGCAAATGCGAGAAATGGGGACTTCTGCTTAGGTCGCAAATGCGACAATGGCGTCCGCAAATGCGAGGGTGGTCAGTCGACAATGCGACAATATTGTTCGCAAATGCCAGCCTCCCCCCTTCCTCCAGTGTTCGCAAATGCGAATACTGTGTTCACAATCCCCAGGCTTTTCAGGGTTTACAATTGCGAACCCAAATTCGCAATTCCCACATCTGAGGCCTGCATTTTTCATACTTAGACGAATTTTTCATCTCATTTCTTCATTCTTTCAACTCAAACACTCCATAGGCGATTTTCCTAGAAACCTATCTTCTCCAAATCATTTGTAAGTCAATTTTTACTTAATTTCTTCAATCTTTAATATCATTAAACATGTTTTCATCTTAAAATCAAGGATTTCCATGGGTGAAAATAGGGATTTTGAGTAGAACTTAGGTTTTCTTAAAATTGGGGATTTGAACCTCAGTTTGAGGTCCGATTTCAAAACAAAACATAGATATGAACTCGTGGGGGAATGGGTAACCGGGTTTTGAATCGAATCTTAGGTTTTGACCATGTGGGCCCGGGGGCATTTTGGAAATTTTTGAGTAAATCTTTGGAAAATTTATTTTCATGCATTCAAATTGATTCAGTTAGCATTTGTTGATACATTCAAGTAATTTGTGACTAGATTCGAGCGGTTTGGTGGTGAATTCGAGGGGTAAAGCTATACTAGAGGCTTGAGTTGAGTTTGGAGCATTCGAGGTAAGTGTTTGGTCTGACTTTGGCTTGAGGGAATAAGAGTAGAGTCTTATTTGCTAATTGTTATTTGTCGAGTACGGTATATAGGCATGGTGACGAGTATCTATACACTGGTGTCGAGCATGACCGTGAGTCCTAAATTGCTAAATTATCGAATTCTTAATTGTTGTTTATGAGGACTTGGTTGGAAATCTTTAACACTGAGCCAGTAATTATTGAGACTGGGTATTTATTAAATTTTATTAAGTAGAAATTGAATAAGTTTGGTTATAGCTAGATCTCCATTACCGGGGCAGTTTATTATATTATCTTGTTCCCTTGCTGGGATAGTTTATTATATTATCTCGTTCCCTTGCCGGGATAGTTTATTATATTATCTTGTTCCTTTTTTGGGATCATTTTGTGTATTGTGTTGAAAGAAATGGGATCATGTGACACGCCGACCATGAGATATTATGAAATGGGATCGAGTGGTACGCCTACTACGTGATATTATAAAATGGGATCGAGTGGTACGCCTACCACGTGATATCATGAAATGGGAGCGATTGGTACGCCTACCATGTGATGTTATGAAATGGGATCGAGTGGTACGCCTACCACGTAATATTATAAAATGGGATCGAGCGGTATGCCTACTACGTAATATTATGAAATGGGAGCGAGTGGTACGCCTACCATGTGATATTATGAAATGGGATTGAGTGGCACGCCTGCAACGAGAGAACATTGAACAAGTGAAAGTAGTTTGTTTTCCCTTATTCTATGTTAGAAGAGATCAGATGTAGTTTCTTCTATTATTCCTGATAATCTATTTTATCTGCTACCCCCATAAGCATGTTCCCCTCCTAGTTTTAATTGTCTACCTTCCGATATTATTTTTGTTGTATTTGTATATATATCTGCACAGGTTTATCTGGTAGTCTGGTCTAGCCTCATCACTATTTTGCTAAGGTTAGACTAGGCACTTACCAGCACATGGGGTCGGTTGTGCTAATGCTACACTCTGTGCATCGTTTTGCACAGATCACAGCGCCAGAGCAGCAGCTTTTGGACAGCAGTAGGAGCGTTGGGAGTTGACTTCAGTCGAGAGATTCCGAGGTAGCCTTGTTGACGTCTGCATGGCCCGGAGTCTCTTCTATCCTTATTTCGTTTGTTGTCCTTGTACCTGAACAAACAGTATTGTATTTTATTCAGACTCTATTTTTAGTATTCTATAGACGTTCGTGAGTTAGTGACTCCAGTCTTGGGTAGAGGTTGTAATTGAATTTTTGCACTTATTCTCAGTTTATTTATGTTTAAGACTTCTAATTTTTTATTAATTGTCTCGTTGTCTCAATATTGTTGATGTTTGCCTAAGAATGTATATAGTTAATTAGCTTGTCTAACTCCTATTAGTAGGCGCCATCACGACTCCCGAGGGTAGAAAATCCGGGTCGTGACAATTTCATTCGTCAAAACTTGTTCTATACATAATAGGATGTGCCGACCAACTCCTTGTCTCTTCTTAGACTATACTTAACTTATATATCTCAAAGATATCTCCCTATACACTATACTAGTAAGATATAATTTTCATATCCTATACATATGCTTCTAGCAAAATTCTAACATAACAGAATTACACATAAGAGGTTATGGATATCTATCTAAATCTTCCATATAGTCCTTCCAATTGATGTGTATATGGATCTTAATATGGATGTATGAGGTGATCTCTCTGCATATCTGCTCTGCTGAGGTGCATCCACTTTGAAATCTAATTGCATTCCTGTCCCTCCATATACAGTGCAGCAACATGCCAAAAATAGCTGAAATGATATTGCAATCCCTTTCTTCTTTCTAGCCTGATAAGTCATCCATTGTAGCTCCTCCTCCCAAGTAATTTGAATCTGTCTTTAAATTCCCATCCAGTTTAGCAATCTCTTCGAGATAGAACTTATGTATGAGCATCCAAAGAATAGATGTTCCAATAGCTCTTCTGCTTGACCATAGAAAACACACATTAAGTTTACTTGAATTCCTATTTTCTGCAATCGATCCACAGTTGGTAGTCTTCTTTGGATGGCCAGCCACATGTTAAACTTGTGTCTTGGATGTATATGAGGGTGTAAGATCAAACTTTTCCAGAATACCTTCTGTCCCTGAGGAGTTTGCAAGTTATAAAGCTTCTTAATACTGAATTTACCACTTGTGCTTTGTAGAGATTCCAGTTGTTCTTGCACATTTCCTTGTAAAGTTGGTATATTCAATATGAACTTCCTTTGCTCAATAATCTTCCTTACAACCCAAGCTGCATTCTTAGGTATAGGCATAGTGTCAATGCTCCTGTTTTTATGTAGTAGGTATGGGCCCATCGAATCCACAAACAGTCTTTCTTCTTTGTGATTGCCCATAGATGCTTCATTATTGCAGCTTTGTTCTAGTTGCACAAATTTATCACATTCAACCCTCCCATTGTTTGTGGTAAACAAACTCTATCTCATTCTACCAAAGCTCTCCTGGAGATGTCAGCCTGCCTAGTCTATAGGTAAGTTCTGCACACAGCCTCTATCATTTTGCTGATCTTCTTTGGTAGTAAAAATATCTGAGCCCAATAAGACTGCATCCCAAATATTACTGACTTGATGAGTTGCAATCTTCTAGCATATGATAATAGTTTTGAGGCCCAACAGCTGTTTCTTGTAGTAATTTTTTCAACCAATGGCCAACACTGATGATTAGACAACTTTTTGGGAGCTAATGGAACCCCTAAATATTTAAAGGGTAAGTTGCCTTCATTGTAACCCAACTCCTGCAATATAAGTTCTTTTATCCTTTCAGATGTGCCTGCAATATATACTGAGCTTTTCTCCGGATTTTCTTGTAGTCCTGATGCTTTTGAAAATTTCAGGAAAGCATCCTCCAGTAGTTTAAGTGACTTTAAGTCAGCTCTGCAGAACATCAATAAATCATCTGCAAAGCACACATGCATTACTCTTAGTTTTTTGTATCTTGGATGAAAGTGGAACTCTTTATTTGCTGCCAGTAGACTAAATTCCCTTTGCAAGTACTCCATAACTATCACACATAAGTAGGGTGACATAGCATCCCCCTGCCTTATCCCCCTCTTGCCCTCAAATGGTTTTGTGAGACCTCCATTTAAGGTCAAAGAGTAAGATATAGCGGTTATACATTCCATAATCCAACATACAAATTTATGTTGAAAAGTCCTATCAATATCCTTTTCAAATAGAACCAACCCAATGTATCATAGGCTTTCCTCAGATCTACCTTGAGGATACATCTTGCAGATATGCCTTATTTATGTCTTAAGATAGTATAATCTCTCTTTATTGCATCTTTATTCTATATATGTGTTATCTTTATTTTCAAGAACAATTATTACTAAGGGTAAAAAAAAAGAAAAAAATACCATCAAATTTGTCTTGAACTTTAAAATGACAAATAATTTGAAACAACTATTTTTAATAAGTATGACTGTTAATATGAGACGGGGAGAGTACATCTTTAACAAAAAATGTGACTATTTTTGCATTTATATCGAATAGATATTGCTCGACTGAAATTAAAATGTCATCATATTTTTTGTAATAATGTTGCCACGTGGCCCACGTCTATTATAAAGATATATCCACTACCTATTCTTGAGATAGTATAATGTCAATAAAATGGAGGTATACATTACATAAAACATTTTATATAGCCAAACATCTCTATAAAATATTCTTATATAATTGTCATTCATTACAACTTGTTTGGATGATTATTACATATTGTATCATATCGTATTGTTACTTTAAATACAATATTTGTTTTGATTGTTACTTAGATTTTATTATATCGTATCGTTAAATCCGTCGTTACGTAACGATGAAATGTGCCACTTTGTGTAATGACCGATTTGGTGTGGTCGCGTCATTAACTTATCTTTTTCTCTCAATCTCACCCTTCATTATTATTAAATAATTTTATTTTATGATTTACCCTACCTTTTTATATACCATATCATAATCTTTCTTTATAATATTGCAAGTTGCGTGATACCATGAAACGACGACAAAACGATACAATCCATCCAAATATTGTATTCATCAAACGGTACAATACAATAGAATACAGTATTGATATAATACATTATGAAACGATATGTAACAACCAACCAAACAAAAAGTCGATTTTTTTTTGGAATTAATTTTTATGTATATTTTAACAATAGCTTTTTATCTATAATAACAATGTTCATCTTTATGAGAGCACGCTCTTTGTAAGGTTACCCAACTATAACAGGGTCGTCTCAAAAAGATTGGGGGCCTAAAGCAAAATTTCAAAGAGAGGCCATAAGTAAGAATATAAACGACACATGTTCAATGAAAAAGTATAAAATAAAAGAAAATTAATAAAATCGGCTCAAGAATTTGATAAGTTGATATACAACAACATATCCAGTGAAAAACCACAAAGTGGGATCTAAAGAGGTAGAGTTTACGCAAATCTTACTTCTACCTTGGGAGGTAGAGAGATTGTTTCCGAAAGACCATCGGCTCAAAAAAAAGCATGGCAAAAAAAAAGGCATGTAAGGACAATCAATTCAATGCAATAAGAAAATGAAAGTAACGAAAATTTATGAGTCATGATAAAGCATTCTAAAAAGAAATAGCAGCCCTCACAGACATATAAGATAATCAAAGTACAAGAGACAATAGATCATAGCAGAAATCAAAGGTTATCTATATAGCAAGATAAGTTAATATAATGATATCGAAAAGTGTTGCATTGCTTCAATATAATGATTGCTTATTATAATGCTTGATATTTGAAGAAGACAACTTGTAAACCGTGGTAAGTTGCCGGCTGGGAGAATTTTCAATATTGAGAATAAGAATAATAAAAGAGTGATGAAAAATGTAAATATATAAATAATAAGGTGGGTCCATATAATTTGTTACATAAAACAAAAAATAGCTACCTTACTCATGTAAGATAGCAATTCATTAAAAATTATTACATTCTCCAATTATTACAACGATCCTCACATTAAAGTTATTGTATTTTCGCTCCAATTTTTTTTTTAAATTTAATTGTACATATATTTTTTTAATAATACATATACAAACATCTTTAAAGAAAAAATAGGACCCCCAAAAAGTTAGGGCCCCAAGCGATGATGCCTTATGCTCGAGCCACCCGTGCACTATAATAGCCACATAGAATATCTAAGAATATTAATAATAAATTTTAAGATTTTGACCAAATATTTCAATACTATAATGCTATCATGTATCATAAAGATGATATTATTTTTATAACGAAAGATTCACTCAATTTCTTTAAAATGTATGCTCGTACATTTTCATTCCATTGACCAAAAGTTTTCGTCGTGTACATATTTTTTTGGCGAAATACATAAACGGTCCCTTTAAGTTATGCTCAACGGTCAGTCAGACACCTCAACTAAACTCTTTACCATTTAGACACTTCTTCTCCACTAAAGTGCGACCTCGCAAACCCTTCACACTGACATGGCAAAGTGTGTGCTTTACACTTAATTCTAAGCGTGTGAAACCCTCAAAATTAAGGTTTTCTTCTTTTTTCTTTTAAATTTAACTTTATTTTATGTGGGTCCCATTATATTTTATTTTTCACACATTAATTTCACTTCTTCCCAAAATATTCCATCTTCACCAAACCTCTTCCTTCTGCCAATAATCCACCCGCTCCGACATACTCCGGCTTATAACCTCCAGAGCTACTCCGGTCGTAGGTGACGCCGGTACATAAACTCACCGGCGATTTTATCACGTCGAGAGAAATCATACAATAGAAGAAACTCAGCACCGATATTTACAAATTATCCCTCCGCATTTCGTTTATTGCCTTTGAACTGTGTGTGTTTTAGAGAGAAAATTGCAAATGTGCAATATCTGTTTGTTTGGTGGGTCAAGTTTTTAGAGAGAGATATAAATAGAGATGAATGAGAGGTGGGGGAATGGGGAAAGAAGGGATTTATGAAGAAGAAAAAAAAAAGAGTCAAAGGAATGGTGACGTCAGATGTTGGAAATTCCACTACCTATAACCTCCAGAGCTCGGAGAGTAATTTTCCGGCGAGAGATAGGTGCACTGGTTTGAAGGAATAGGAAGAAGATGAA
>MU680172.1:53307-67636 GCA_026770625.1 Nicotiana glauca | reverse complement strand
GGGGGGACAGGGGGAGGGAGGAGGGGTTGCGTTGTTTGGTAAAAATGTTAGGGAAAAGGATTTTTTTTAATTTCTTAAATGCATTTTCATTTTATGTTTATTATATGCGTCAAGTTTCTATTTAAAAATTACACGTGTCATTCATTAATTGGATCATTTTACACTTCATTAGCGAGTGTAATTTGCGTGTATGATATGTTGCACTTGGGTGTTTATTTGATCTGGTTAATGGACACTTGAAGTGTCTAAATGGTAAAGGGTTTAGTTGAGTTGTCTGACTGACCGTTGAGGACAACTTGAAGGGGCCGTTTATGTATTTCGCCTATTTTTTTATTGGATAAAGTTTCCAATGCATTTATTAATAATATATTATTTTATTTTTTGGTAATTCGAAACTTTATTAATAAGAAAGTAAATTTTTAGAAAATCATAGCTAAATCAAACACATCTAACAAAATGTACTTGCTATTTAAAGATCTAACATAAATAAACAAAATATCATTTTGTAAATAGTTCAAAGTTTTTGACGGAAAAATACACTCAATTTTGCACCCACCTCCCGGTTTATGACACAATATAATTGATTCAAGAAATAAGAATATGATGAATAACAAATTAAATAGATTTGACCATATGAATGTACGTGGTAAACATTCTGCTGCATTTGCTCCTTTTTATTCCAGGAATAAGTTTAAGTTTGTAACCTTTATTTGATATGGTCTTTCTTTTTCTTCTTTACATTATTACTGAAGAAATTGATCATGTTGTTGTCAGTGTAGACGAAATCAATGAATTGACAACATATGAATTAGGGTTGTAGTTGCAATTAAATCTATCCTACACCATTTATAATTGAAACAATTGTAAATAATAATTGAAAACATAAACTAACTATCTAATGAGATCATGTATTCGAAGATTCTAATCTGAATTATTAATCGTAATATGACATTCTAACAAACCATAATTACAATAAAGAAATTGACATTAGAGAATCTTAGCCCTTTGCAGATCCGAAAACGTAATCCTTCTTGACCATCGAATTTGCCCGTTAGCTAGACTATAGATATTACCAAATTATTCTTTTCATTCACTTTAATGAAGTCCTCCGGTTGGTAATGCTAATTATTCTTATCATTTTGGAGTATTAATTTATTATTATTGTTGATGTTATAATTACTATTCTTGAATTAACTTATTTAATTTTAATAAGTGATTACGATAAAAAAATTGCAAATTTTAGGGTCACAAGGAGTTAAATATTCACTCTTCCGGTCCCATTTTCGTAGTCATGCTTGTATATATATAGTGACTCTTTATTTTTATTCAACTATAGAGACTCTTGTTTAAGTTATTATTAATTAACAAAATTCATACTACTATATATTAGCGGTGATTATTTTATTTCCATAAAGTTCACAAATTTATTTGGAATATGTGGGTATAACAGGAAAGATAGGATTAAGAATGAAGCTATTCGGGATAGAGTGGGAGTAGCCTCCGTGGAGGACAAGATGCGAGAGAGGACAATATGCGAGAATCGAAGCTGAGATGGTTCGGACATGTTAAGAGAAGAAGCATTGATGCTCCTATCAGGAGGTGTGAGAGGTTGGCCATGGAGAGTTTGAGAAGAGGTCGAGGTAGACCTAAGAAGTACTGGGGAGAGGTGATTAGACAGGACATGGCGCTGTTTCAGTTCACTGAGGACATGACCCTTAATAGGAGGGTGTGGAGGTCGAGGACTAAGGTAGAAGATTAGTTGGTAGTTTTTAGTTGTTCACCGATAGTCTTAGTAGCATGCATGTGTGAGCACGTGATTTTTGCCCTATATGAAAAATACTCCCAAAAATTCAAAATAAAACAATTTTTCTTTGTGTGCAATTTTTAAATTTTTTGCGGTATTTTTGGATAATTATTGTATTTATCTATACATGTTTATTTGTTAAATTAATATAAAATACAAAATATGTCACATTTGCATCTAGGATATAATTCTACATTTAGGAGTAATTAAGTTTGTTTTACAAAAATAAAAAATCACAAAAAAAAATGTATTTTTGCATTTTTAGCATTTAATGTCCCAATGGTGCGATTTTATTTTAATTGATGTTTAACTTTGTGTGATAATTATTATTTGGGATTGATTAATATTTTAAGTTAATTTTGGCTTTGTTAATTTAATTTAGGATCTTTAAGTTTAATTTTGGAACAAATAAACGAAAAGAGAACAAAAAATAAAAGGAAATGTGGATTGGGCCATCTTTCAAATTAAAAGAACTAAGCCCAAAACACCCCTTACCCAACCCAAAATCCCCTAGCCCAATCCAAACCCCCCATCTGACCAAATAACCCCCTCCCCCCTTATTTTTAATTTTTCATTACACTACCCAAAAGAAAGAAAAAACCCTAACCCTCTCAAACCCTAGGAGACCTCCCCAGCCGTCACACCCAACCGACCCCTGCCCCCTCCGTCTTCCCCTACAGTCGCCGGAAAAAACCCATCTCCACCCCTTCCTCGTCATCCAAACAAAACCCACCAGCTGCTTCTTCGTCTTCTTCCTCGCGACGTCGATCAACCACGCCGGACCACCCTACTCCACGCCTCACGAACCACCCAAATCCCCATGAACCATCAAACGACCCCTCCCCTTCCCGTCGTCTTAACGACCACACCAACAGCCCTCGCCACTGCCCGTCTCCGACCCCTCCAGTCACGACGAGCAGCTCCTCAGCTCCAGCCATCTCCCATCGTTCAACCAACAGAAAACGACCACCAAAGTCAGTTAGCAAGGTTTTGCATCACTGCTTTTCTCCCTCTTGTCTTCCGTAGACTGTATTTAGTACATTCTTAGACTATTGTTGTGCTCAGACCTTAGTAGATGCTCGTGACTTGTGACACCCCGATGTTGGGTTTGTATATTATTTTTGCACTGTTCATTTAGACTTACATTTATGAGAAATTTGATTAATTAAAAGCTTAAAAATAATATTATTGATTAAATGGTTAACTTGGGAGTTGTGTCGGCTAGCCTAGTTTCATGATAGGCACCATCACGACCTAGTCGATTTTAGGATTGTGACACTATGTTATGTCTTTATGAAAAATAAGGAGGTTGGAACCGATATAAATTGTTCGTCGGCGATATCTATGATAGTACTAAATATATACGAGGATCTTAAGTCTGAAGAAACAATTCGAATAGAATTGGTTTCATATGAAATACATGTAGTTTTGGACATGTAGTTCAAAAACTTAAAAGTATAAAGTCAAAGGTGTGTGCAATCACCTTTATCTATCTTATATGTCTAGGCATGACATAAAAACTTGATATGCATCTGAAGTCTACTTATATGGTTTATTTGACTATATTTATATGATAATCCCTGGAGGATTTAAATTGCTTGAAGCATATACAATTTTTGATCTTGAAGTACCACATCCTAAGTGCAATTTGTACACATATGTATCTTGGTATAACTATAAGCATGATAATGTGATAACGAAAATACATCTATGGAGATATTGAAAAGGCTATTCCATGATTTATATGAAGATATTACATATATACAAGAATGATGATTTCAAGGTGAAACATATTCATTCAAGTTAATATGACTGATTTGTTTATCAAGTCTCTACCAACGATCTTTTGAAGATGATGCACATGATTGGAATGTGAAGGCTCAAAGATATGAATTGATGCTCTCACCAGGGGAAGTTAATACACGTTGTACTCTTTTTTCCTTACAAGGTTTCGTCCCACTCGGTTTTTCTTGCAAGGTTTTTAACGTGGCAACCAAAAGGCGTATTGTTAGATATGTGTACTCTTTTTCCTTCTCTAGAATTTTTTTCCCCAAGTTTTATTTTAGTTAAGGTTTTAACGAGGCATATTATCTGTTGAATAGACATTCAAGGGGGGAGTGTTATAAATAGAATTTTATTTATGGTGAATGTCTATATTCAGAGAGATTTTAGGGATTTTACTTGGTGGTTAAGTTACTTTTGCGCTATAAATAAAGGGGTTCTATTCCATTGTAATTGATCCCAAATTAATAAAAGTTCCCTCTCCCTGCTTTTCTCTCCAATACTCTTTTTCTTCTTGTATTATTTCATAACAAAACCTAGAAAACCCGATAAAATCAAACCAATCCTAATCGATATAAATGAATTAATTTGGTTTTGATTAAAATCGGACTAACCGGATCTACGTATATCTCTAATGGTCGGTGATCAAGAAGAGGCTTCCATCATTCCAAGCAATTACTTATAAACTTCTTTGAAAATCAAAATATTTTGCAAATAGACTGTGCAAGTTGCACATTCTGCCTATTTCATACTGCTAAATATTCAAGAACTAGTCTTGAAAATGACGATATCATCGACTTTACAGGAAAAAAGTTCTCTAATTTTCAGTAGCCATTGGAAGTTGGGGAACGGGATTTGTCCCTTTACTATACAATAAGAATCAAATTTGCCCTCTATTATCCTATCAGTCTAAAAATACCCATAACGTTACTTAAATATTTCAAATATACTCTTTCTCCATTAAAGTTGTTCAAAGTAGACACCCAATCCCATATAATGGTGGCAAAATGGTTAAAAAACAGTTAACCACTCATATTATCCACTAAGAAATGGGTTGTATAGTAAATTTTTTAAAATCGCGTCAAATATGGATAAGAACCATACTATTCATTTAAAAAATTGTTAACCAATGAGTTTAACTTTTATATTTATAAAGCCTCAAAGTAGAGGTTCCACAAGTTTGGGAGACTGGGAGTTCTTCCAAAAGTGATCATATTCAAGAAGACATGGATAATATGGTTACCCATATTTTCCGCCGGTTAATCTATTTTTTTTCCGTATTAAATATGAGTCGAATTAGATAATTTATTCATTTTTTCATTACCCGTTTTCAACTCGAATCATATCCGACCCAACCCGCCCGTTTTCCACTCTTACAAGATAAATCGTCCATTGTTTATGTCGATTTTATATGAGAATTTTTCATAAAGCACCAACTTTTAGGTCTAATTAGTCATTTATAGATACCTTTTTCTAATTACGTGTTATAGATACCTTTTATGTGGTTATACAATATATTTGATGTATTTAAGTTATTGTATTCATTAATACAATAGCAAAAATAGGAGTTAAAAAGGGAATTCCAGCTAAGGTTGATATGTATTTAACTGTATTCACGCGGCCTTATCGTGAATACAGTAACGTATGTGCGTAAAATCTGGAAGGTTTAACTAGTTAAAAATGGAAAGAAAATCAAATCACATGATATTCTCCTAATATAACTCAACAAACAAAAACCTTTACCCATTAATACGTATTCAGCCATTCACGATTCCAAAACAACAAAAAATAGCGAAAACAATAGCAACCTTTTCTCTGTTCGTAGTTCTCAATTCAACCAAGGAAAATTACCATTGATACAAATTGTATACAAAATACGATATAGTTCCTTTATACACATGGCAAGTTTAACAGTGTTGTTGCGTCATTCTGGCAAGTGAAACGATGAGGGCAATTATATCGATTTTTCAATGAGGGAATACTAGTAAAGGAGTATGCATCGTACAATGATTTGGTTTCTTCAATTTCTAATCAACTGGGCATATATTTGAGGTCAAATTCCATTAAAATTCAATACAAAGTAGAAGGAAATTGCACGCCAATAGAAATACACAATGATATGGGTTACAGGATGTATGTAGAGTTGAAAAAAGAGAACAGAGAATTCGAGATGTATTCTTTGTGCATAACAACTATTGAAAAAGAACTTGTATCCGGAGGTAGTTTAAATCAAGGTGACATTGTGCAAATAGACGAAGCAGTTCAAAGGTATGATTCCGATACAGATGATACACTGGCTCTAGATTTTATCAATTCAGGAGAAGCAATTGGGGTGTTCGAACTGGACAAGGATTGGATAATTTCAAAAACTAATCAAAGGGAGGTTGTGGTTGGACAAGTGTATAAGGATAAGGCTACATTGAAAGAGGTGATGGAGAATTATGCTATATCTCAAAGGTTTCAATTCCGGGTTGATAGGTCTAATGCTGTCAGGTTTGCGTGTATTTAAATTTTTTTTTTGTATTTTCTATTATTGGTTCGAGCTGTAGGCCAAACGTTGATGTATTTATGCATATTTATGGATTTCCACTTGATTATCACTGATTTGCTTAAGATATGTGTGTTTATGGTACTTAAATACATGTATTCATATGTATTTTACTGGATATAAGACATTACAGTGCCTCTAATTATTTTCTTATTTTGTCTACTATGGGTTTAAGTGTATGCATATAAATATAGTTGTATTTAATTGTATTCTTTGTATTTAAATGCGTATAACTATAATTGTAATCAATAGTATAAAAATTTATATATATAGTTGTCAAAAACTATTCATGTAAGATTGTATTAGAGTGTACAGTCATGCATTTTTTTCTAAACCTTTATGCTAATAATGTGTACAATGATTAATTCTTTGCAGCTATGCATTATTATGTATTTCAGAAGATTGTAAATAGAGGTTTAAGGCATCAAGCATTAACAAATCAGAACTATTCAAAGTGAGAGAGTTCATTGATAACCATACATGTCCGCTGAAGGACAAGGTGTATGAGTAGCGGCAGGCAAGTAGCAGCCTTATAGGTGGTATGATTAGGCCTAAGCTTACTAATCATAAGAGGAAATACACCCCAAAGGATATTATTGATGACGTGAAATCAGATTTAGGTGTAGATGTTAGCTACATGTTGGCGTGGAGGACTAAAGAAAAGGCAATGAATTTTTTGAGAGGTGACCGGCTGATTCATACACTATTACCAGGATACTTATATACAGTGGATATGACATATCCAGGTTCCCACATCAGAATGGTAAAATCACCCAAAAATGAATTCATGTACGTGTATATATATCTTTGTATGCCTTTATAAAGGGGTTTGATCATTGTAGACCCATTGTTGTTGTGGATGGAAGTCACACTACAAGAAAAATGCTCAATAGCGAAGGAAAAACTGGTCCCTAAAAGTAAAGAAATGGTCCCAAATGGTTAATTGCGACAAGACAACCTGGTCCTTATAGCTTCCGTCGCTAAAGGTCATTAAGGACGAGATAGCATACTGGTCACTAAAATTATTTCGTAACCAGTTTAAAACTAGCCCCTAAAATGTTTTAAGGACCATTTTTCTGGTCGCTATTTGTATATTTTAGCGACTAAATTCCTAGTCCTTAAAATATTTTCACGACTAGTTTAAATGTGGTCATTAAAACATATCACGACCAGTTAGAAGCTGGTCGTTATATCTTTTCGGAGAAGTTTAAAGCTGATCCCTAAGTCGAACAGGTCAGCACTACAAAGCTACAAATTTTGCAAGCAAATTTTCTACTCCTAATAAAAAGGATTTAAGGACTAACAGTCTAGTCCCTAAAGAAACAAGTTACAAGTCCCTGAGTCACATTCGATTTGCAACTACAAATGGGGGATATTAATATATAGATGATGTTGCTTTCATAAAATAATACCAAAAATGATCAACATCAGTTAGTTGCACCGTACATCAATGATGTAAGCTAGTCACAATATTGTGTTCATAAATATTTAGCAAAAAACATATCACTAATATCCCTCGATGGTAATGTAAAATTTTCTCGAAGATCCCAACAAAATAATTGTTAATCTGTATGCCGTCTAAAATCTGCTTCTAGTAAACTTCAATATTTAAAACCTGTAGAAGAAATAAGAAATTTCAGTTAGAAAAACTATATATAGCAGTGTAACTCTAAGACCCATCACCCATGCTTGAAACATAAAAAGAGAGTCATTTATGCTTGTGCTACTTGGTCCAATCAATGTTGGATTTGTATTGGAAATTGTTTTCTTCTAGTAGTGACTGGATTTTAGTTGTCAAGTGTTAGTGATTGACAATTGATTTTGGTCACTGGATTTTTGTCACAGTAGCTGAACTCAGCTACTAAAATGTCACATTAGACAACTCAGCCAACAATAGCAGATGAATGTTTATTGGCAATTTAGGAATCAATTAGATAGCTTTGTTGAGTCTTGGGTGCAGAATCGGCCTTCCAATTTGGCTGAGTTGAAATTGAACATTATGATAAACTTCAAAAAGACTATCATGCACATTATACTGCACATATCAACAACCCCTATGTGTTGGAACTTCTCTTATGTTACTACTATGAGCACCTGAACTTGAATCAACAGACATATCTAAAACTCAAGAAACTAATAGAAAATTTTAGACCAACAACAACAATCCCAGTATATGGGGAAGGTAGTCTTTACGCAGACCTTACCACTACCTAATACGTAGAGAGGCTGTTTTCCAATTTACCCTTGGCTCAGGATTGTTTGTGTAAAAAAATCATATTTAAGCATATCTTAGCTTTACAAATCGAGTAATTTACAGAAAAAAAACCATTCACAAATAGGTGACATCTACATTACCCTATTACTGGGACTGCTAGCATTTTATTCTTTTCAGTTTATGTTCAGTGCCAAGCCTTTCTTGCTTGTTCCATTTATTCCTCGTCAGTCTTCTTCACCTCTTCTCCCTGTTAGTTAAGCATAACTCTTTTTTATAGGTGCATTGTTCAGTGTCTTTAAAGTGTGTTAAGACCATCTCAGTTTGTTTTATCTTCTCTAGTTCATCTTAACCATTTCTTCCATTCATTAGCTTGTAATTGCTTTCTTTTCTATTTCATCACATATCTATTTTAATGTCCTTATTTCAGCAAGCTTGCTTATTAGTGGGTTTTTTTTTGGCAGCAAATGCCAATTATTATGTAGCGAATATTTTATATCCACCATTACTAAAATCAGTTCATCAAACTTCAATTTGATGTCATTACGAAGCATTTCATCCCCAATCACAAAACTGATACCACATACTTCCAGCCCCATATAGGAATCATACTGGCCTATATCTCTTATTCTTCATTTCTCGGAACAATCGACTCCAAATACCAAAGTTACTAGCTTTTAAGAAATTTATCTGTCCTCAATATGCTATTACTGCTTTCCTCTTTCTTTTTGTGATAAATCTAGATTTCAAGGTATATAGTTCCATTTCGACAATGTTAATTTTCTACTTTCAACTTTCAAGGGGCTGTTACTTTTGTTTAAAGTTGATTACTTCCCTAGATTCATCTATTAAGAATTAGCTCATATTGTCTAAGCATCAGAAACATTATGGAGCGGTGTCTTGTATTCTCTATGGTCTATCAATTTAATAAAGTTAAAAGTGCTTCATACCAAAGCGTAAATGACATCAATATATCCAACCCTAACTTCTTTCCTCTCTAGAACTGACCATAAGTTAACTTATGAGATCGCCAGTATGCTATGCCAAATGCATTCAGAAAAACTGTCTACTAGCCTTTTTAAACAAACAACAATATGTCATGACTGCTGAAAAACAAATTGGACACACTAAGGAGTTTCTCTCTAAATGTTATGATTTTATTATTTTGTTATGTATAGGACTACTAGCAGAGCAGCAATCCGTCTTGTCCCAATATTAAATAAGTTCACTTTTAACAATTAGTACGGGTTACCGAACTTCAACCGCTAGCAAACATTAAGAAACCAGTAATACCATTAATAACTATGCACAACCAGCAAATTCGTAATCAATAGAGAATAAATTTCGCAAATGATATATAATAACACACACTCAAATCAACAAAATAAATTGAGGTTTTAGGTAAGTTGTTACTCACTTGGTATCATCAAGGATCCGAATAATCATTCTCCTGAACTAGAGGCTGGAAATTAGTTTGTTGCGCTAATACTAATTCTTTTAATTGCCTCAGTTCTCTCATCTCATTTTCGAAGTTAGACAGACAATCCTTCAAAGACTGATTTTCATTTTCAGTTGAACGTAGCTTAGCCAGTAATTCAGTTTTTGAGGAAGTTCCACCTTTCAAATATTTCACCTTTAATCCAACCCCAAAGCCAAACCCATGACTACGACTTTGAGCTCCAAAATATTTTTCTACAATCTCTATGTTAGAGAAGTGACAGTTCCAACTGCACCAATTCCTGGATTTGAGCCTACAATCCCTCTAATTGGCTTGCTACCATTATGATGAAGCATCTTCAACTAAGTTCTATTTGCTGCATTCCTGTTATTTCTCGCCTATATTTGACTGACAACATTAAATTCAAATGCTATAAATAAATTATCAATTAAAATATCCCTGTATAAAATAAAATTACATAATTAGATATTATGTCAAACCCGAAAACTTTCTGTAGAAAAATGTTCCTTTTCCAACCTTTCCCATTGTTTCTTGTCTACCCCTTTGGGCACATTCTTAAGAGCCTCTTGGATTTGATTACCCTTAACATATTTTGCGTGTAATTATCCTCACTCTCAAATGTATCCTGCAATACAACAAACATAGATTGATATCCTATATCATCACAAAAACTCCATGTGATAGAAGGAAACATAGTTCTACAATAAGGCTTGAATTAATAAATGCCTTAGCTTTATTTCAATTTTTGAATTTAAAACATAGAACATGCACCAACAGTAACTGCATCATCCAGGTAGTCCCAATGGTACTAGTAATGATGTGCAAATGCACGAAAATGGTGAATGTTTAAGTGTTTCTTCACACTAAAACTGTTCATTCCAATACGGTCATTTTAAACAATTAGGTTCTCTGTTTCTTTCGGTAACCTACTACATAAATCGATTCATATGGGTAATGAACAAAACAAGCCTGACCGGTGATGTTCCAGAAGCTTGCTATGGTAAACAGCACAAGTTCCAGTAAATAAAACATCGTAAACTTACTGATTCTGCTGAGACATTCTACATCAAGGTTTCATAACAGATCAACGTATCACAATAGAAAACCAACTACATACACATAAAAGATGTAAGTTGACATCTAGGCCCTAAACTACCATAGATTGCTATTACAATAATTAAATTGATTCCAAAATTCAGTAAACATGTAACAAGAGATGTTTGCTATATGAGCAACCAATACCCATTTTTGGTAAAATTTAAGTTCTGGGTTGCTTGACATTCTTCGATGTCTGATAATTTTACGAGCAACCAAACAACCCCTCTTTTGTACAAGTTTCTCCTCACACAATAAAGATCATCCAATTTTAAACCCAATAATTATCACTCACACAAGAAAAA
The DNA here is from genome assembly GCA_026770625.1 of Nicotiana glauca. NCBI lineage: Eukaryota > Viridiplantae > Streptophyta > Magnoliopsida > Solanales > Solanaceae > Nicotiana > Nicotiana glauca. The sequence continues at coordinate 56,431 of MU680172.1, read as the reverse complement.
TTACTATTCAAAACAACCAATAAGCTGCAAAATGGTACTAAAAGATTTCTCCACAACAGTGTTAGGTTAGAGTTTTACTAAACGCCAAAAGTACAAAATGTAATATTATCAAAAATCTGAACTTCAAGCTTTATAGAGTATCTTGTTGTTTCAGGAACTATGTGACTTCGCAGACATGATTTCTTAATGAAAATTATGCCTTTTGTGTTGTAAATATTTATTCTATAATCATTATAAAAGAAACCACTTTTAACTTAGCTTCATTCTACATTTTCAATAAACAAAACTGTGTAAATCGGAAAACCTAAAAGGTGAATTAGTAAGAGAGATTTCTACATATAGAAACAAAAAAAAAAGAGAAAGAAATTGAAGAACTCTTTTGCGATTTCTGATTCAAATTGAAGAAATTGAAGGATCCGAATTTTGACTCTCAACATATAGAACTCTAAGTTGCAGAAAACAAATAAAGAAATAAAAAATTGAAGAACCCATTTGCGATTTTCGATTCAAAGGGGAAAAACACGAAGAAGAAAAAAAACAAAACATATCAAAGAGAAAGAAATTGAACTTACTCTTGTTTTGAGGATAATCTAATAGTATAATTTGTGTAAAGTACTTTGGAGGGTTAGCGGCCTCCAAAGAAGAAATTGAACAGAGTTCTGAATGCCAAAGTTTAGCGGCCACCTTGCTCGCTCTTTGCAACTCTTTCTTAGAGTTTTTGACCTTCTGAATTTTGAAGGAGTTTAGTGGCATCTCTTAGGGATTCTGAATTTTGAAGTAGTTCAGCAGTCTCTAAGGGCTTTTAGGCTGAAAGTATTTGAGAGATTTTAGGGTGAAAGACAATTTGGAGGGATACCGTGAAACTTTGGAGCTTAATTTCCTTTTCTTTTTTTTTAACTTTTGGTTTTCATTAGTTCCTGCCCTTATCTCGCTAGAATCCAATATTAGAGACTAGACATTAATTTTTGTCTCGACTAGAACAAGTCTGGTCGTGTATTTAAGAGATAAAATTGCACATTAAAGATAAAAAAAATTCTTATCCCTATAAGTACACTTTTAGGAACCATAATTAAAACTTGTTGCTAAATGCTAATCCCTAATAAGACTTTTTCTTGTAGTGTCACCTAAAATTTTACTACACCAGGACATTCGTTTCGGCAAGCACATTGGATGGTGCAGGTGAGTACTTTATTACAATAAAATCTAATAATTTTTATAAACATGTATTCAATTGTCCTTACAGGGCATATATTCCCACTAGCATATGGTGTTATTGACTCAGAGAACGATGCTGCTTGGACGTCTGTGACGACCCGACTCGTCGTCGCGTGAGTTACCGCTCCGTTCTTCCCATTTTCTATTTCTACATGCTTCGTTATCCGTGTCATATGTAGTCAAGTTGATTTGGAGTGATTTTGATAAGAAATGAGACACTTAGTCTCTTTAAGGAAGGCTTAGTTTGAAAAAGTTAACAGGAGTTTACTTATGTGTTAGAGGGCTCGGATGTGAATTCTGATGGTTCGGTTAGCTCCAGGAGGTGATTTGTGACTTATGAGTATGATCAGAAGTGGGTTTGGAGGTCCGGTGTAGAATTAGGCTTGAATTGGCGAAGTTAGTATTTTGACGATTTCCGGTTGATAGGTGAGATTTTGATCCGGGAGTCGGAACAAAATTCTGAGAGTTGTTGTAGCTTCGTTAGGTGATTTGGAATGTGTGTGCAAAGTTTCAGGTCATTCGGACGTTGTTTGGTTGGGTTTTTGATCGAATGCGTGTCTAAGAAGTTTTAAAAGAACTTAGGCTTGAATTCGCTGTAATTTGATGATTTTGGCGTTAGTTGAGGTATTTTGACGATTGGAGCAAGTTTGGATAATGTTTTAAGACATGTTGGTGCTTTTAGTTGAGGTCCCGAGGGCCTCGAGTGTGTTTCGGAAGGTTAACAGATCGATTTAGGCACGAAAAATAAAGCCGATGCATTTTTTTTACAGCACTGTGAACAGTAGTTTTGAATAGTGCCCATGAACAGTATCCCGTAACAATGCTCCGTAACAGTATCTTTGAATAGTACAGTGAACAATACCCCATGAGCATGACACGGGTGAACAGTAACACGAGGTGAACAGTGCACACAAAAATTTCTGGCAGATTTTTTTTCAAGTTCTGAAAATGAGACGAACCCATTTTCCATTTTTACTGATTTGGAGCTCGAATAAGGCGATTCTTCGGGAGATTTTTGGAGAGAACAATGAGGTAAGTTTTTTTTAACTCAATTTTTGTTATATTACTCGAATCTATTGTAAGTTTTGCCATTAAATCCGTGAATTTAGTGGGAAAAGCTTAGAAACCCTCTCGAATAGAATCATGGATTTGAGGGTCGAAATGTGATGTGAATTGGATAATTTTGGTATGGTTAGACTCGTGGTGAGATGAGGAATCCAATGATGTTAATTTTTTATTTTTTTGAGATGTGGGCTCGGAGCTCGAGTTTTCGCTAATTTCGAGAATTTTGGTATTTTTCGATTATTTGGATTGGGCTTTATTCCCATAACATATTATGACGTATTCGTTCTAATTTTGGATAGATTCGACGCACGTGGAGGCCAATTCGAGGGGCAAAGGCGTCGCGAGTTAAACAAATAGCCGATTCGAGTTGAGTAATGTTTGTAAATGACATCCTGAGGGTTTGAAACCCTGGATTTGTACACCATAATGCTGTATTGAGGTGACTTGCACGCCGGATAGCGAGCGTGGGGTAGAGCACTGTTGGGGATTGTGACTTGGTCCATCCCGATTGATGAAATTACTGCGTATTTGACTGAAACTACTTGTTTATCATCATAATTTGGGATGATTTCCATATTTGGGCTTCGTGCCAATTATTAGAACCCTTCGGGGATTGTTGTCGATAATTCCTCACTGATTTAATTATATATTTGAACTCAGTCATGTATTTTCCACTGTTTTAAAAACTCAGCCAAGTTATTATGCCTTAAACACTCGAAATGATATTACTAAAAATATTTTTGGGCTGAGCATCATGTTTTATTGTTGCCCGAGTGGCTTATGTGATTATGTTGACTGAGTAAGGCCGAAGGCCTGTATTGTGAGGATATATGGATCGGGCTGC
>MU680172.1:30480-42238 GCA_026770625.1 Nicotiana glauca | reverse complement strand
TAACTTCTTAATTTCTTTTTATTTATTTTTATTTCTTTCTTGTTCATCTTAGTTAATAGTTAGAATAGGGTTTGTGAACTCATGTTAACTTGGGCATAATTTCTTATTAAAAACACTGAGTAGGGACACTTAGGACGTTAAAAATTGGACTAAAAAGAATAAAAGAACCTGCCCAGTCATGTTTGCCCTACGTAGCCGCACAACATTTGTGTGCGGTCCGCGTGCTTTGATTGGTAATTGAAAAAATTCCTCTGTGCGGTCCGCGTGACCATTTCTGTGCAGTTCGCGTGAACCCAGCGCAGCCACGGTCCAAAACAGTACGGACCGCGTGGTCAAGGTTCAGAGAAGTGTATATTCAAGAGCTTGATCTATGCAGGCCGCATGGCATTTTTGTGCGGTCCGCATTGGACCTACGCAGCCGCAATCCATAACAGTGCGGTCTGCGTAGGCCATGTTCAGAGAAAGGGTGTTTTTAATGATTTGCCTGTGCGGACCGCGTGACATTTTTGTGCGGTCCGCGTTGGACTTACGCGGCCGCAATCCAAAACAGTGTGGTTCGCATAGGTTAGGTTCAGTGAGATGGTAATTGTAATGATTTGCCTGTGCGGACTACGTGACTTTTCTGTGCGTTCCGCGTTCCTCCTGTCTGCAATACTGTGTCTGCAATTGTGCATTGAATTTTAAATTGTCCACTCCTTATGTGCTTCCACTAACAATTTTAGACTTGTATCTCTTGCAAAAAAATGGTGAAAAAATACGGAGGTGCACAACCACAACGTGGGGGCAAAGAGAAGCAAATCGGGAGGGATGGTTATTCCCGAGGGAAGACAATTAGAAGGGTTGTAAAACTCACTGCCAAGGACAGGGAGACTATGAGGAAAAACAGAAAGATAATTTAGACAGCCGACAGGGCTGCTTCTCAGTCAACTGGTAGTGAGTATGTCCCCTCCCGAAGTGTGACTTCAGAGTCCGCCCCCAAACACATGTCCGCGGAGGTTCCAGCACCAGAGTCTTCTTCCCCTGAGCAGGCAAATGTGGCCACCTCCAAGAGGCCAATGAATGTGGTATTTTCGGACTCGTCTGATGAGTCCGGAACAGAAAAGGGTAGCGATGACAAATACTCCACTTCTCCCACAGCTTCAATATCAGGGGAGAGTAAAGGACATGCAGAAGGAGGTGAACCACAAGTGGGAGGGATAGAGCGGACCAGGAAACCCGAGGTTTGGGAGGACGGGTTCGTCATTCAGGTTGCCTTCCACCGATTCAGGGAATGGTGGCCCAAGAGAAAGCTCATTCCGGAGAGGCGGTTTATTGATGCTGATTTGGTTCCTCATAACCCTCACGTACAAGCACAGTTCCATACAAGAGAGGGTTGGATCTTCTTCAAAGAACAAGTGGGATTTGCAAATGAGCACATGGTGAAGGAATTTTATAGCAATGTTCACCATGTAGTTTGGGGATCCACAGCTACAAAAGTGAGGGAAAAGATCGTGCTATTTGATGGGAACACTCTTAATGAATTCTTGGGGTTTGCGGAGGAGGATGACTCTCAATACTTGGAGAAGTTGGCTATGAAAGAAGAAGCTCGCCCGTGGTTAGCTAAGATTTTAGCAGCTCCAGATAAAGTCCCGGTGTGGCTCAAGGCACAGGAGAAGATATTCCGAAACACCCTAAACTTTGAAGCAAAAGGGTGGTTGACATTCATGTGTAATCGGCTTGACCTGACCACACATGATCACTCCGTCCCCATTGATCGTGCTATATTGGTTGCTTCCATCATGACCGGATTCCCATTGAATATGGGCAACATTATGCATAGGGTGATTTCTACGGTGGGAAATGAAACAAATACAAACTACCCCTTCCCCAACACATTGACCCTGTACTTCAAAGAGCTGGGGGTGGAAAAGAAGAAATATGATGTTATGGTACCTGCGGTAAGCCCATATTCGTGGTATGATCAAAAAGGTCCCGACAACCCAAAGAATGCCAAGAAGAGCCAAGCCTCCACTTCTTCCGCAGCTGGCCAGTCTGAAGAGCCAGCTGCCATTGAGCAGCCCACTGAGACCACTACAGTGCCCCCAGGACCTTCCACAGTACCCCCTTCCCCCTCAGCTGATCCGGTGATCCCGGTATCAAAGACTCACAGATTCACCACCAACCAGCTCACGCACTCATTAGCCAGTCTGAACAACTGGATGTCGGCAGCGACATCCAAGTTGTCCACATTGACCACAGCCATACAGGCTCAGCGAGCACCGATGACTGTTGAGATCCCTGCTTCTATTGAGGAGACTTTGAAGAAAATCCTGACCAACCAGGAGCAGATGATGGCAAAGCAGGATTCCTTGGCCAAGGCAGTCGGTGAGCATAGCAAGGCACTTAAGAGCTTGGCCAAGGCGCACAGAAAGCTGAGAAAGACAAAAGCCTCGAAGGAGTTGGTGGCAGCATTGAAGGAGCAGGTGGACAAGCTAGTGGCGGATCAGCTGCCACTAGACTTGTTGTTTGAGGAGCCGGCCGTAGAGTCACCATTTGAGCAGCTACAGGAGGAGGAGCACATGATGAAGAAGAAGAGAAAACTCCCCAACAATGAGGGAGTTGTGATATCAGTTGCTCTCGAGCATGAGGGTCCCTCCAGTGCCCCTTCAGTTGATGAGCCAGACTCGGAGCAGGCACCTGTCCCACTAGCACAGCAGCAGCAGGTTGGGGACCAGTCTGAGGTCCCTGCCAGTATAGAGGACACGGGAGCCACTGACCAGCACAGGGCAACTGATGAGGCTTGAGGGGCCATTCTATATCCTTTGACTGTTTTTGATGTATTATTTGGTAGTTAGCATTAGGGACAATGCTAGCTCTTATTCGTGGGGTTGTGGCCCTAATTTTTGTTTTTGATGAACTGGATGATTGTATATATTTTCTACTCTCAATACATTCATAGACATAGATGGTTTGTATATAAATTTTCATTTTGAACTCCCTTAGTTGTATATTCTATTCCCCGTGTGTACATATTCATTTGGCTATCATTTGAGTTTTCTTTCTATTTTTGTTATTTTTGTTAAAAATTTTCGTTTTAGTGCAAAGTTAGGCTCGTAGCCTCTTTTTGGTTTTGCTTTGATGTTGCAATAAGCCCTTGGTTTTCTTAACGCCGCGGTTCTTTCCAAGGGCTGAGTGTTGTGTGAACTGGGTGGCTCGTCCCAATGATAGATAGCGTGACAACTTTCTTAAGGGTTGAGTCAGTTTTTGATTTTTCTTTTTGAATTTCAAGTGTAGTTAAGGGTACCTCAGGCAAAGCTTCACGTGGGCCTAGCACATTTGCCTTTGATCTTATGGTCAAAGACATTAAGTTGTGTTTAGGATGGTGAAAGTCGTGGCCTTGAGACTCTTGTGCTGACCAAAAAATCATCATGTGGTCAATATGGGCCATTGTGTGCTTTAATCGTAACTAAGGTCGTTGTCGGCCCTCGACTCCATCTTTGGCAATCCTTGAGTGTATGTGTGGCGAGAATTTGATTTGTGAGCCCAAGTACCGAGCCAATGGTCTAGAACTTGCCCCGAATGTTTGTTGAGGCGAAATCATAGGTGGAACTTGACTTGAGACGTGATTGTGTAGGCTCTCCTTGATCCAAAAATGCTAACTTGATCCATTTCATGACCTACCAATGCAATGATCCCTAGTCCACCCCTTTTGAGCCTTAAACCTTCTTCTTTCATGAACCAAAGTTACAAGCCTATACCCGTTTTTAATGAAACCCTCTCTTGGCACCCAAAAATCTTCCCTTGAGTAATAGCATATATCTAAGTTTGGGGGAGAGACAAGAAAGTCACAAATGTGGTAGAAAAGGCACAAACGCAAAAAGAAAAGGAAGGCAATGAAAAAAAGAAAAAAAAAGAAAGACAAAAGTGAAAAAGACCCAAAAAGGGGACTCAAAGTCAACAAAAAAAAATGGAAAAAGATGTGAAAAAGGTGAACAAAAAGGAGAAAGGTTTGAATTGCAAAAAGAAAGAGTGACATTGTGTCTCTCTAACCCCTTGAAAGAAGAAATGCTCAAATGAGTCAAGAAAGTGTGCCAAAACGAATCAAAAGAAGTGCTTAGGGGAAGATTGAACCCATGTGAACGAAAGCATATCCTACCTTTACCCAAAAGCCTTCACAATGACTCCTCAAAAGCCCTATATCATCTTGCGTTGAGGGAAGCCTACATTAGTGGATACTTACATAAAGGGCAAGCATATGGTACTTAGAGCCGGAGTTAGGGTCTCTTCTTTTTGAGAGAGATGAGCGAAATATCCCTCCACCTCGATTTGTGTGCAATTACTCTAAAAGGTGAGGTTCACTTAGAGAGAGTCGAGGATGTGTGAGTTTGGGTTCCACAATGACCAAAGTACTTGAGAAAGGTTCCTTGATGAGATGTGTCAACCCTTGAGGCTCGTGTGTCATACTTGATCCACAAGTTTTCAAAAGTTTTAAATGTGTTAATGATGCATTCGTATTGAGGGCAATTGTTAGTCCTAATTGATGCTTGATTGAGGTTACTTTAGGACAAACAGGAATTACTTGGATGTTTTCTATTGAGGGGTAGGTCTCATTTTAATTGCTTGAGGACAAGCAAAGATTTAAGTTTGAGGGAGTTTATAACTATGAATTGTGCATGTTTTATACCCATTGTTACCTAAACTTTATGCATAAATTGCGCTTGATTAGTCCTGAATTGCTTACAAGTTGTGCTTGATTGCAGGTTTGAGAGACTAGATGATGAATACCACAAATCGGCTTAAAGAAGGAGTGAAACCAGCCAAGCGCCAAAAGATGACTGAAAGTTGGGAAGTATATGACCTGTGCGGACCGCACTGTTTTGATGTGCGGCCGCATAGGTAGGTTCAGACAACTATCAAGCTAAAGCCCAAGCTGCGCGGTCTGCACTGATTTGTCATGCGGCCGCGCAGAAAAGTTCAGAGAAGCAACAATTCTAAAGAAGCTCCACGCGGACCGCATTCATTTTCACGCGGTCCGCAATGATGGTTGATCAGAGGCCCAAAAAGACAAGGAAAAGTCCCACGCGGCCGCACACCAAATTAGTGCGGTCCGCGTGGGTAAAAGATAAGAGAGCCAAAAAAATGGGACGATTTCTATAGTGTGGCCGCGCACCATTTCTATGCGGTCCGCATGACCACACATGTGCGGCCGCACACCATTTCCACGCGGTCCGCATGACTCAACCTATGCGGCCACGTGGCATTTTGACGTGGTCCGCATCCTCAAGTCCAGAAGCCCAGATATGAAGGCCATTTTCCCTATGCGACCGCATGACATTTCTATGCGGTCCGCGCCAGAGCCTCAGCGGTATTTTTGTCCGATTTTTCCTGTGTAGTATAAATAGAACATTTTACTTTTTTAGAGAGAGTTTTTTTGTAATCTATCTGAGCAGCTGAGCACGAGACAATTTTTATTAGCCTACTTTAGCCAATTTTCTCTTACAATTAACGTGGATTCAAGTAGATTAATCTTGTAGTTAATGATTATTTCAATTTCTTCTAGTATTTCTTTTATTTCTACTTCTTCCATGTCTAGCTAAACCCATTAGCTAGGGTTGAGTGTGGGTAATTAATGGGTGTTTTTGCTTAATGCTTGGATGATGTTGGGTGTTTGGTATTTGGGTTGATTGTATGTTTTCACTTGGATTTGGTGGTTGCAAACACTAAGTCTAGCTTAGTGGGTCTTGACACTTCTTGAGAAAGAGAGTCTATGACCTCACAATTAACCCAACAAGGATTTGGGATGGACCCATGAGAATGGTAGTCCCAAGTAACGGGTTAAACCTCGAGAGAGTAACTACCCTACTTGAACCATTAGTTGCTTGGGCAAATTAGCCTACCCAATTGGTCTCGAGAGAGTCAATTGGGCAAAATCACTCTCTCTACCGAGAGGTGTGAGAGTGAGTGCTAAGTGCAACGGTTATCGATATTTCCCTCAATTATCATCCTTGCATTAGAATTCTATACCCGTTAATTAGTCACCTAGGCAAGTGCTACAACTCTAGTGCTTTTCTCTTATTGCATACAACTAGCATCATTACTTAGCATAATTTAGTTTACATTTGTAGTTGATAAATTTTGTTGATAAACAAAAGAAAAACCAAAAATGATAGAAGCAAAAATTAGGAGCCAAAACACCTTCCTAGACTCCACAAATACTCGACTCCCATAACTAGCTCCCTGAGGAAATTGACCCCGAAAGCACTATCGGGCAAAAGTTGTTAGCGCCCACTCTTCCCAAGGGTTGAGTCCGCACCGATCAGCTGCGCGCCGCAGCAGTTACTATATGATATTATTCTGAGAGTAAGCCCGAGGGGCTGATACTGTTCTGAGTTTCTGATATTGAGCCCAAGGGGCAGATTTCTACTTGTTATTTTGATATTGAGGCTGAGAGCCTGGTTGATTATATTGATATTAAGGCTGAGAGCCTGGTTGATGCCACGAGATGTCTTGATATTGCGCTTGGCTGTAGGAGCCCCTCCGGAGTCTGTATACATCCCCAGTGAGTGCCGTCGATGATAAATAAATAGATGGCTCGGGCTGCACGCCGTAGTGGGTACCAGAGTGTACCGTCATATGCATTGCATTGCACTCATGCATTTATTCTTATTTGTATTATCTGTCATAAAATTTCTACTCTCTTATTTCATTGGCTTTTATGCTACTTCTTGCAATAATTACCTGATATCCTGGCGTTATCTGTTAACGGATGTGTTGTGCCCGAGGGGCTAACTTCTGTGCTTGTTTGCACTAGTTGTTTTGCATTCATTTTCTTAACTGTTGGAACAAGACATTTTCAAAAGAGGTTTTAAACTGATTTAAGATATTTCTAAAGATTTCACAGTTTTACTATTTTTCTCAAAGGATTTACACTGCTCCTATATAGCATGATGGCTTGCTTTACGTGATTTCTTACTGCTTAGTTGTTATTTACCCTTATTACTCACTGATTTGGAGTACTCACTTTACTCTCTGCACCTCGTGTGCAGTTGCAGGTATTTATTCACCCGACAACGGGTATAGGCTATTTGGAGGCAGAGTTGTATGAGCTTAGCGAGGTGACTGCCAGCATTCGCAACACCGTTTCTTTCCGTGACATTCATTATTCCTGTTTAGTGTACTTCTAGACTTGTAAATGAAAATTTCATCCTTATAGATGCTCATGACTTGTGACACCCCGGTGAGGGCTGTGTTGGGTTGGATTTCCGCATTTTTATCTATACTTCCGCTATTTGGTATTATTAAACCATGTTGTACTATAATTGTTGTTAAATAATTGTTTTAAAAGGATGAATTAGGTTGACTGGCTGGCCTTGTCTTCACGAGAGGCGCCATCGTGACCAGGTTCAGGATTTGGATCGTGACAAGTTGGTATCAGAGCCAAGGTTACTAGGTCTCGCGAGTCATGAGCAGGTTTAGTAGAGTTTCACGGATCGGTATAGAGACGTATGTATTTATCTACGAGAGGCTACAGAACCTCTAGGAAAAACTTCATATTCTTGAAATTCTTATCGTGCGTCCTTGATTAAGTTTGAAAAATAACTCTTACATTTCCTTCTACGTGATTTTATGCGCGAACGAGTGCTCAGTATTAGATGTGCCTTGATGGCTTGTAATTCCCCGATCGAAGGGTGAGACGTGATCTCTATGAGTTTGATGTTAGGCCAATCTGGATGACTTGAGGCCAGATTTTTGCCTATGGCTTGCGCATTGAGGTGCTGATGGTGCGAGCAAGGGTTTTGAACTTATATGTCCGGTATTGTCCCTATTACTGGGAATGATGGTTGGATAGCTAAGAAATGAGTATATTAGTACTGCGAGATGTATCTATATGACTTGGAAGTAATGAGGAAGGGCTGCAGGATGATAGATGAACTATTAAGTGTTTGATTTTCATTGTGATTGGATGTGTAGCCCCGAGTTATAGGCGCGTGAAGAATCTTTTCATGTCTCTTATTTAGAGTGAAGTAAATTTCATGTTACGGTATGAGTTTTGACTCAGGAAGATTAAGTGACTGTGTAATGTGTATGACAGTGGAAGGTATACAAAATGTTAATTGGAGGCAAAGTAGGTGGGTTATCTCCTGCGGAGTATTCTAAGGTGGTGTGACCCTTATGTAGTCTATTAGAAGATCTCATTTACAAGTGAAGAATATGCGTTGAAATTTAAATTGGGCCGCCTAGAGAGTGGGCTTAACTTTTGTGTGAGTGAATACAAGAATTGCAGAAGAGTTAAAATTCCAGATGATTTGTGTTTCTACGAGCTTATGAAGGAGCGAGTTCAATCTCACTATGGTATTGCGGCAATAATAGAGTATATGTGTTATTATTTATTGCGTGCGTTTTTGTCTATGGCTTTGAGCCAAGTTGGGGAGTTTGCTATTAATTAAGTTGATTGCACAGTTAGGTGCTATATTGGTTCTGGTTTGAGGTGTGTTGGTGAGTCAGTTATGGCTTACGGAGATTAAGGTCGACCACATGGTGGCCAGGAGGGCAGATGCTATTACTTCAGATGCTATCATTACAGGTATTGTTCCAGTCTGCCACAGAGATGACTCTATATTATTCGATCCCGATTCCACCTCTTCTTATGTGTCCTCATATTTTGCTTATTATTTGGGTACACCCCGAGAGTTTCTTTCTATACCTATTCATGTATCTACCCCGGTGGGTGATATTATTGTTGTGGACCGTGTGTACCGGTCATGTGTTGTAATTATTGAGGGTTTAGAGACCTGAGTTGATCTATTGCTATTGAGCATGGTGGACTTTGATGTTATGTTGGACATGGATTGGTTATCTCCGTGTCATGCTATTCTAGAATGTCATGCTAAGACAGTTACTTTGGCTATGCCGGGTGTACCGCGGATCGAGTGGCGTGGTGTGACTGATTATGTTCCTAGCAAAGTAATTTCTTTCTTAAAATCCCAGCGTATGGTTGGTAAAGGTTGTATGTCATATCTAGATTTTGTGCGAGATGTTGGAGCTGAGACTCCTAGTATTGATTCTGTCACAATTGTGAGAGATTTTTTCCGATGTATTTCCTGCAGACCTGCAGGGCATGACACTGGACAGGGATATTAATTTCGGTATTGACTTGGTGCTGGGCACTCAGCCCATTTCTATTCCACTATACCGTATGGCACCAGCAGAGCTGAAGGAATTTAAAGAGCAGCTTCAGGAGATCCTAAAAAAGGGGTTCATTCGGCCTGGTATGTCACCTTGGGGTGCACCTGTCTTATTTGTGAAGAAAAAGGATGGCACAATGAGAATGTGCATTGATTATAGGCAGTATTCTTGGGTTGGTAACCTACATGGCCTGGTCAAGCTAGAGGAATTTCGTTTTGATAACTTGGGCATGTGTGAGCAGATTTGAAAGTTTTCTCGATGGTTTTTACCATAGTTCGAATCGGATATCTTCTACCGGTGTGAGGAACATATTGTATATTGTGAACTCCTTCTAGATGGAAGCAAATAGAAGATTTCTAACTGCACGGAATGAAATTTTCCTATAGCCCAGAAATTCTAATGAGATTTTGTGTTTGCAACAAGATGGCATGATAGACGTGGTGTATTGTACATGCTTAATATTTTCATGTGCAAGGTGGCAGTTCATTCTTAAAGGGAAGGTCACGAGTTCTAGATGGAATAGCCAGTTTCAAGTATTTAGATGAATGTTATAACTGCTAGGTAAGACCTGAGAAGGGTGTGTACTATATTTTTAACCAACAAATGTCAATTGGTATTACAACACCCACTTGGTTGATCGACTGCCAATATTTCGATCTTGCTATGCATTGTAGGAAACTTTTGAGAATAATTATCATGAAATGATCGTACTTGAGGGATGTGTCAGTCATTGAGTGCTGAGGTTGTGATCAGTTACGATGATTTATGTAATATAGGAATATGGAGATGGGGAATTCTCAAAAATATACTATTTCAGGATTGTGGCATGTTTGAGGTGAGTATTTTACCTAAATTCTTTGGATGCACTAGTCGAGATAATTGATGGTGATAACTAAACGCTGTGAGCACGAATATATGTGAGGTTTGAACCTGTGTGCAAGCACCGAGTCAATATTCCTGTTTGGAAGATGCGCTATGATATGCCTAGAGTGGGATATTGAACTTAAAGGTATAATGTATCTCATATTCGTGAATTTGTTAAGAACTATCTGGACTATACTTCAGATTTCCAAGATGCTAGATTCCAGAACAAACTTGGTAATTACTATTCTGCGTTAATTTGCTGATTTGAGTTGTGACAACATAGCTTGCTCATGCCTACGATATATAGTGTTATTTATGCCAGTCCAGGAGCATGAGATCTTATTTCATTTATCATATACAAGTGTACTTGTTGGATTACTCCTATATGATATGCTTGGACTGGAGGTCTGTGACCGTGCCAGGTGGATTATGTTGTTGGCAACTAAGTTGCTTGTGAGGCTGATGTCAATATGAGCTATAGAAGAGCTGGTTACTATTAATCTATTCATGTATCTGGGTTCCACTGTGATTGACGAGCTCATAGCATATCGTTGGGGTGGTACTTGTGGAACTTGCAAAGCGACTCTCTTCTATGAGGTATTTTCCCTTTTTGGGGTAACCGGATAGTGCAATAGTGAGGTTTACTGGTATGGCATTGTATTATGTACTTCTCCGTGGGCATGATGATTCGTTTGTGGTACTAGACATCAAATTACGCTTGGTTGATAGTTTTGAGCATGGTGACTTGGGTGTCTCAGGTGAACTAGTGTCTGAATACCTCGCGGTTAGATTCGGGTGTTCTGTTTCTATGATGCGAGACGGGTTCTCAACCTTGTGTTGTGGTGGTACTAATGAGCTTGTGGTACAGCTCTTTCATTTGAGTCATTTTCATGAATTTAGTATACTCGGACTGTTGCTTATTGGCACGCGTACTGTGCGAGTTATGGCTTAGGCCTGTATTGATGTGTCATGTCACCAGAGTAGTGTGTTGGATTAGAAGAGATTAGAGGGATCATTAGTGAATACAAACGGATTCGATTTCGGTATGTTGGAAGGATAATATCGAGCTTCGACTCACAAATTTGATGTAGTATTTGCCAAAGGAGAAATGATGTCATGAATGGTTGATATGGGAAATGGTTATGGCTTACCGCGTGATTTAATCATCATTGTCAGCATATGAAAGTGTGAGATGAGACTTTAGTTGATAAGAGTTTTTCTATTGTTATTCGGGTGTTGTGTGCATCTGCTGTGATTAGGAGTTATCACTACAAGCGTTTGAATTATGTGGTCTAACATGTAATAGCACCTGAGGTTGCAGGTGTGAGTTATTACAGCTTGTTCGGGCTTATTCACAGTATAAATGTGGGATTCTGATCATATGAAAGATTTTAAAAGTGGGAATATGGTCCTATGGTTTGTGAACTAGATTGGATTGCAAAACAAATTTCAGTTAAAATGTGTTGTCGGACGTATATGAGATAGGGTGACATGGAATCACCCCCGAGTTTATGCATGGTAAGGTTATTCAGTGATTGTTTGGCTTTTGGAACATCTCTGGGCACGTTTGAGGACAAACGTTTGTTTAAGTTGGGGAGGATGTGACGACCCGACCCAACCCGTTGTCTCGTGAGTTACCACCTCGTTCTTCCCATTTTCTATTTCTACATGCTTTGTTATCCGTGTCATATGTAGTCGTGTTGATTTGGAGTGATTTTGATAAGAAATG
>MU680172.1:0-27491 GCA_026770625.1 Nicotiana glauca | reverse complement strand
TGGTTCGGTTAGCTCCGGGAGGTGATTTGTGACTTAGGAGTGTGATCGGAAGTGGTTTTGGAGGTCCGGTGTAGAATTAGGCTTGAATTGGCGAAATTAGTATTTTGGCGATTTTCGGTTGATAGGTGAGATTTTGATCCGGGAGTCGGAATGGAATTCCGAGAGTTGTTGTAGCTTCGTTAGGTGATTTGGGATGTTTGTGCAAAGTTTCAGGTCATTCGGACGTGGTTTGGTCGGGTTTTTGATCTAATGCGTGTTTTAGAAGTTTTAAAAGAACTTAGGCTTGAATTCAATGTAATTTGATGATTTTGGCATTAGTTAAGGTGTTTTGACAATTGGAGCAAGTTTGGATAATATTTTAAGACATGTTGGTGCTTTTAGTTGAGGTCCCGGGGGCCTCTGGTGTGTTTCGGAAGGTTAACAGTTCGATTTAGGCACGAAAAATAAAGCTGATGTATTTTTTTCACAGCGCTGCGAACAGTAGTTTTGAATAGTGCCCATGAACAGTATCCCGTAACAGTGCCCCGTAACAGTATCAGTGAATAGTACCGTGAACAGTACGCCCGTGAGCAGTAACAGGGGTGAACAGTAATACGAGGTGAACAGTGCACACGAAAATTTCTGGTAGATTTGTTTTCAAGTTCTGAAAATGGGACGAACCCATTTTTGATTTTTACCGATTTGGAGCTTGGATAAGGCGATTCTTCGGGAGATTTTTGGTGAGAACAACGGGGTAAGTGTTCTTAACTCAATTTTGGTTATATTACTCGAATCTATTTCAAGTTTTGGCATTAAATTCGTGAATTTAGCGAGAAAAGCTTAGAAACCCTCTCAAATAGAATCATGGATTTGAGGGTCGAAATTTGATGGGAATTGGATAATTTTGGTATGGTTAGACTCGTGACGAGATGAGGAATCCGATGATGTTAATTTTCTAATTATTTGAAAGGTGGGCTCGGGGCTCAGGTTTTCGCTAATTTCTAGAATTTTGGTATTTTTTGATTATTTGGATTGGGCTTTGTTCCCATAAAATATTATGGCATATTCGTTTTGATTTTGGATAGATTTGACTCACGTGGAGGCCAATTTAAGGGCAAAGGTGTCACGATTTAAAGAAATAGCCGGTTCGAGGTGAGTAATGTTTGTAAATGACATCCTAAGGCTTTGAAACCCTGGATTTGCACATCATAGTGCTGTATTGAGTTGACTTGCATGCTGGAAATCGAGCTTGGGGTAGAGAACCATTGGGGATTGTGACTTGGTCTGTCTCGATTGATGAAATTACTGCGTATTTGACTGAAACTACTTGCTATCATCATAATTTGGGCTGATTGCTATATTTGGGCTTTGTGCCAATTATGTGAACCCTTTGGGGATTGTTGTCGATAATTCCTCACTAATTTAATTAATTATTTGAACTCAGTCATGTATTTTCCACTGTTTTAAAAACTCAGCCAAGTTATTATGCCTTAAACACTCGAAATGATATTACTAAAACTATTTTTGGGCTGAGCACTTATTGTTGCCCGAGTGGCTTATGTGATTATGTTGACTGAGTAAGGCCGAGGGCCTGTATTGTGAGGATATATGGATTAGGCTGTGCGCCGCAGCGGTTACTATATGATATTGTTCTAAGAGTGAGCCCGAGGGGCTGATACTGTTCTGAGTTACTGATACTGAGCCCGAGGGGTATATTTCTACTTGTTATTTTGAGATTGAGGCCGAGAGCCTGGTTGATGCCACGAGATATCTTGATATTGCGCTTGGGATGTAGGAGCCCCTCCGGAGTTTGTACACACCCCCAGTGAGCGCTATTGACGATAAATAAATGCATGGCTCGGGCTGCATGCCGCAGTCGGTACAAGAGTGTACCGTCATATGCATTGCATTGCACTCATGCATTTGTTCTTATCTGTATTATCTGTCATAATATTTCTGCACTCTTATTTCATTGGCTTTTATGCTATTTCTTGCAATAATTACCTGATATCCTAGCGTTATCTGTTAACGAAGTGTTGTGACCGAGGGGCTGAATTCTGTGCTTGTTTGCACTACTTGTTTTTAACTGTTGGAAAAAGACATTTTCAAAAGAGGTTTTAAACTGAGCTAAGATATTTCTAAAGATTTCACAGTTTCACTGTTTTTCTCAACGGGTTTACACTGCTCCTATATAGCATGATGGCTTGCTTTACCTGATTTCTTACTGCTCAGTTGTTATTTACCCTTATTACTCACTGAGTTGGAGTACTCACTTTACTCCCTGCACCTTGTGTGCAATTGCAGGTATTTATTCACCCGGCAGTGGGTCTAGGCTGTTTGGAGGTAGAGTTGTAAGAACTTAGTGAGGTGACTGCCAACGTTCGCAGCATTGTTTTCTTTCTGTGACATTCATTATTCATGTTCAGTGTACTTCTAGACTTGTAAATGTAAATTTCATCATTATAGATACTCGTGACTTGTGACACCCCAGTTAGGGCTGTGTTGGGTTGGATTCCCGCATTTTTATCTATACTTCCGCTATTTGGTATTATTAAACCATGTTGTACTATAATTTTGGTTAAATAATTATTTTAAAAGGATAAATCGGGTTGACTGGCTAGTCTTGTCTTCACGAGAGGCGCCATCACGACCAGGTTCGGGATTTGGGTCATGACAACATAGTTCTTTGAGCAATTCAAGATAGCATAGGTTACAAGGAAAACATGTGCATCGTTTCAGATAAAAATGAGAGTATCATTAAATTTGTATCAAGAGTGTATCCAAATGTACCGCATTTTTCTTGTATATGGCATCTATGGAAAAACGTATATAAGAAATTCAAAAAGAGCCATGCCAAGTTGATGTGACGACCCAAAGGGTCATCACCTGTTTTAATTGAATTTTGTGCTTCCGAGCCCTTGAAAACCTCATTTAGAGTCACCTCGATTTGTGTGTGTTGTTTCGGGTGCGTAGCCGGAAAGCTTAAATATGAAATTATGTGATAGATACTAAGTTTTGATGTTAAAATGAATAAATTTGACTTTGGTCAATATTATGGGCAAACGGACCCGGACCCGTGATTTGAAGGTCCCGGAGGGTCTGTAGGAAAATATGGGATGTAGGCATATGCCAGGAATCGAATTCCGAGGTCCCAAGCCCGATAAATAAATTTTTAAGAAAAGTTATTTTCTGGAAATGTTTAAGAAAAATTGGAAATGAAATTTAATTAGAAAGCGATGGTATCGGGTTCGTACTGTGGTTCCGGCACCCGCTACAGGTCTTATATATGTTTAAAGTCCTTCCTATAAAATTTGGTTAAACGGACGTCGTTTGACGTGATTCAGACTTAAAGTTCTGAATTTGCAACTTGATGAAGTTTGAGGAAAAACTCTTTATTTTGAGGTTTGATTCATTGTTTTCGAGGTTATTTAGGTGATTTGATCGCACATGTAAGTTCGTATGATGTTGTTGAGTTAGTACTAGTGTTTGGTTAGGAGCCCCGAGGGCTCGGGTGTGTTTCGGAATGGTTTTTGACTTAGAAAAATTGCAGAAAATCTACAACAGGTGCTCAGGCCTGTTGCTCTTCGCGATCGCAAAGTCACTCACGATCGCGTAATGTAAATGGGGACAGGGGTATTTTTTAAACTTAAACGCGAGGGAAGGATAGCGAACGCGGAGCACTGGAGGGTTTCTCTACGCGAACGTGACACACATCCCGCGAACGCGTAGGGTAAATGGGGGCTGGTATTAAATTTAGAATCTTCTTCTACGCGAACGAGTTCATAGGCCCGCGAATAAGAAGGTCAGGGGGGTCAACCCTTCGCGAACGCGTAAAGAGGAATCGCGATCGCATAAGCCTGTGTAAGGTTGCTCTTCGTGAATATGGGAGACCCATCGCGAACGCGATGGAGGTCTGCCCAATGATATAGAAACAGTAGCTAACCGAGAATTTGTCAAATTTTCATAACTTCTTCATCTTTATTAATGAATATATATATACATATATATATATATACATATATATATATATATATATATATATATATATATATATATATATATATATATATATATGGATCGGGTTGCATGCCGTTACAGATATTATTTTGGATCGGGTTGCACGCCATAACATATATTGTATTGGATCGGGTTGCACACCGCAACAGCTATATATATACATATGGATCGAGTTGCGCGCCGCAATAATTGTATTATTATATTATTTTAGATATTGTACTGTTCTTTTATATTTATTTGGTTTCTGCTAAGTTAAATTGTTTCCCCGAAGCATGTACCCCCTCCCCTTTAACCGCTTATTATTTTTTTATTTTTTTGCCATATATATTATATAACTGCACAAGTTCATCTGGAGTCTGGTCCTAGCCTCGTCACTACCTCACCGGAGTTAGGCCAGACACTTACCAGCACATGGAGTCGGTTGTGCTGATGCTACACTTTGCACTATGTGTAGATACCTGAGCAACATATGGTGCATAACAGTAGTTCGGGAGCCAGCCTTCAGTCCACGAGACCCGAGGTAGTCATGCAGGTGTCCGCAAGCTCGACATCTCTTCTATCTATTTTGATGCACTGTTTCCTTTGTACCCGAGACATATTTTATTTCTTTTGTTTCAGACACTTGTATGTAGCACTCCTAGATAGTCCGTATACGTTGTGACACCTGGTGCTGGGTAGAGACATGTATTGGCTTTTATGCATTTTGGTTTTCTATTTATCTAAGACTTCCGCTAAATTTTATGCATGTGAGTAATAAGGAGTTTTTAAATTAAAGAGTTAATAATTTCTAAGTTCATGGCTTGCCTAGCTTCTACGAATAGGCGCCATCATGACTCCCAAGGGTGGGAAATCCGGGTCGTGACAAGTTGGTATCAGAGCTCTAGGTTACATAGGACTCACAACTCACGGACAAGCTTAGTAGAGTCTGAGGGATCGAAATGGAGACATCTGTATTTATCCCCTAAAGGCTGCAGAGTTAGGAAAACTTCACATTTGTTCTCTCTTGTCATGCAGGTTTGTTTCTCAAATGCTAATTGGATTTCCACTTTATTCTTTCGCAGATGGCGAGAACACGCGTTTCCTCATCTACCGCTAAGCAGCCCGAGCCCCCAGCAGCAGCTCCCACTAGGGGCAGAGGGCGGGGGCGAGGCCGTGCTAGAGGCCGAGGTAGGGGAAGTCAATCTCGAGCAGCAGCACCGGTGGCGGAGCCTCAGGTCGATTTTGAGGAGGAGGTTCTGGCCATAGCAGTTCCGGTGGGCCCAGCTCAGGTCCTAGAGAGGTTTATGTCTACCCTAGTTCTTCAGGATGCTCTGGGCCAATTGGTGGGCATCATGGAGAGTGTCACCTGAGCAGGTTTGCTTCCTATAGCACCAGCTACTTCTCTGGCTAGAGGAGGGGCTCAGACTCCTGCTACTCGCACTCCGGAGCAGGTAGCTCCCCAGATTAAGATTCCCGCAGTTTAGCTGGTTGGAGTAGTTCAGTCGGGTGTAGTAGCTCAGACCGGCGATGGGGCGGCTATGTCCGCCGATGCTTTGTGGGGGCTAGATAGGTTCACCAAGCTCTTCACTTCTACTTTAAGTAGTGCATCTACTGAGGATCCCCAGGATTATCTAGACAGTTGCCACGAGGTTCTCTGGAACATGGGTATTGATGAGACCAATGGGGTTGATTTTGCTACATTTTGCCTGTCTGGATCCGCCAAGACTTGGTGGAGGGATTATTGATTAGGTAAGCCAGCAAGGTCGCCATCTTTGACTTGGGAGCAGTTTACAGTGTTGTTTCTGGAGACGTTTCTCCCTGTTACTCAGAGAGAGGCCTATCGGAGGCAGTTTGAGTGCCTCCAACAGGGTTCCATGGCGGTCACCCAGTATGAGACCAGTTTTATCGATCTAGCTCGCCATGCTCTTGTCGTACTTCCTACCGAGAGAGAGAGGGTGAGGAGGTTTATTTACGGTCTTATTCAGCTGATTTGTCTTTAGATGGCCAAAAAAGTCGGGTGTGAGATCACTTTTTAGAAGGCAGCCAATGTGGCCCGCATAGTTGAGATGGTTCTGTCACATGGAGGAGGTCATGGGTCGGATAAGAGGTCCCATCATTTAGGGATATTCAGTGGTACCTCGTCTGGAGGTAGAGATTCATATGGTAGAGGCCATCTTCCTAGGCCCTTTCAATCAGCTGTTCAAGTTTCTCACGGTACTCCAGGTGGCCATGGTTCTCGTATAAAGTATCCTGATCAGCAGCCCTGCAGTGCGCCACCAGCTCCTATTATTGTGCCACCGCTCCAGTGTTTTCGGGGTGGCCATTTTGTCGACATGGTCAGCCTCAGTTTCCTCAGCCACAACATTTAGGTGGATGTTATGAGTGTGTAGAGTATGGTCACATCCTAAGGGCTTGTCCGAGGTATGTGGGCACTCAATCGCAGTAGCAGGGTTCTCTGCTATGATCCAGGTACCAGATGTTCCACAGGCTGCCCAACCAATTAGAGGCGGGGGTAGAGGTACTAGGGGTGGAGGTAGAGGACTTAGAGGTGGAGCTCAGGCCACCAGAGGTGGAGGTCCTAGAGAGGTGATTCAGGGTAGTGGGGCTCAGCCCCGATGTTATGCTCTTCCAGCCAGGACCGAGGCTGAGGCTTCAGATGCGGTGATCACAGGTACTGTTCTGGTTTGGGATAGAGATGCTTTAGTGTTATTTGATCCAGGGTCTATGTATTTGTATGTGTCATCTTCTTTTGCATCATATCTGGTTCTGCCTAGTGATTCACTGAGTATTCATGTTTATGTGTCTACATCGGTGGGTGATTCTATCGTGGTTGATCGAGTCCATCGTTCTTGTGTTGTGGTAATTGGGGGTCTCGAGATTCAAATAGATTTGTTGCTTTTAGACATGGTCGACTTCAATTTTATATTAGGGATGGACTAGTTATCGCCTTACCACGCTATCTTGGATTTCCATGCCAAGACTATGACCTAAGCTTTGCCGGTATGCCTCATTTAGAGTGGAGAGGGACTCCTGGTCATTCTACCCATAGCTTCATCTCTTACGTGAAGGCTCGGCACATGGTCGAGAAGGGGTGTTTGGCCTATTTGGCTTAAGTTTGTGATTCCAGTGCTGAGGTTCCCTCTATTGATTCTGTGCCTATGGATCGTGAGTTTCCTGAGATTTTCCCTTCGGACCTGCCGGGGATGCCACCTGACAGGGATATCGACTTCTGCATTGATTTGGCTCTGGGCACTTTGCCCATTTCCATTTTGCCATATCGCATGGCCCCGCCGGAGTTGAAATAGTTGAAGGAGTAGTTGCAAGACTTGCTTAAGAAGGGTTTCATTAGACCCAATGTTTCACCTTGGGGTGCGCCGGTGTTGTCAAGAAGAAGGATGGTTCGATGAGAATGTGCATTGATTACCGGCAGTTGAACAAGGGTACAATCAAGAATAAGTATCCATTTTAGAGTATTGTTGATTTGTTCGATCATCTTCAGGGTGCCAAGGTATTTTCAAAGATTGACTTGAGATCTGCCTGCCATCGGTTGAGGATTAGGGCATCCGATGTCCCTAAGACAGCTTTCCACACTCGGTATGGGCATTATGAGTTCTTGGTCATGTCATTCGGGTTGACAAATGCCCCAACAGCTTTTATGGATTTGATGAACCGAGTGTTCAGGTCTTATTTGGACTCGTTCGTGATAGTCTTATTGATGATATTTTGATATATTCCCGCAGCCAGGAGGAGCTGGAGCAGCATCTCAGAGTGGTTCTCCAAACTCTGAACGATAGTCAGCTATATGTTAAGTTCTCAAAGTGTGAGTTCTGGTTGAGTTCAGTTGCATTCCTGGGTCATGTCGTATCAGCAGAGGGTATTCAAGTTGACTCGAAGAAGATTGAGGCAGTCAACAACTGGCCTAGGACAACATCAACTACAGAGATTTGGAGTTTCTTGGGATTGACAGACTACTATCATCGGTTCATGGAGGGTTTCTCATCTATCACAGCCCTGATGACCAGGTTGACCCAGAAGGGTGCCCAGTTCATATGGTCGGATGAGTGTGAGGCAAGCTTTCAGAAGCTCAAGACAACTCTAACAATGGCACCGATATTGGTTTTTCCCATAGGTTCAGGGCCTTACACAATTTATTGTGTTACTTCCTGTATTGGGCTTGGTGCAGTGTTGATGCAGGATGGAAAGGTCATTCCCTATGCTTCGAGGCAGTTTAAGATTCATGAGAAGAACTATCTGGTGCATGATTTAGAGTTCGCATCCATGGTTCACGCATTGAAGATTTGGAGGCACTATCTGTATGGCGTGACGAGTGAGGTGTTCACAGATCATAAGAGTCTTTAGTACTTATTCAAGCAAAAGGAGTTGAATTTGAGGCAAAGAAGGTGGTTGGAGATGTTGAAGGATTATGATGTCACCATAATATATCACCCGGGGAAGGCCAATGTGGTGGCCGATGCTTTGAGTGGAAAGTCAGCCAGTATGGGCAATCTTGCTTATATTCCAGTTGGTGAGAGACCGCTTGCTTTGGATGTTCAGGATTTGGCCAATCGATTTGTGAGGTTGGATATTTTTTAGCCTAGTTGAGTATTATTTTGAACGGTCTCTCGTTCTTCATTATTTGAGCGTATTCGTGATCGAAAGTTTGATGATCTCCATTTGTGTGTCCTTAGAGAAACGGTGCAGCGTGGAGGTGCCAAGCAAGTTACCTTAGGTGATGACGGAGTTTTGAGATTACAGGGTCGAGTTTATGGGCCTAATGTGGATTGGCTTCGAGAGTTTATTTTAGAGGAGGCCCACAGCTCCAGGTACTCTATTCATCCAGGCACCGCGAAGATGTATCAGAATTTGCGGCAGCATTATTGGTGGCATAGAATGAAGAAGGATATTGTGGCATATGTGGCTCAGTGTCTGAACTGTCAGCAGGTTAAGTACGAGCATTAGATTCTTGGTGGATTATTTCAGAGGATTGAGCTTCTCGAGTGGAAGTCGGAGCGGATCACTATGGACTTCATTACTGGACTCCCATAGACTTGGAAAAAGTTCAACTCAGTTTGGGTCATTGTTGATAGGCTGACCAAGTCAGCGCATATCATCCGTGTGGCAGTCTTCTATTCATCCGAGAGGTTAGCTGAGATCTATATTCGGGGGATTGTTCGTCTTCATGGGGTGCCTGTATCTATCATTTCGGACCGAGGTACGCAGTTCACCTCGCATTTCTGGAGAGCAGTTCAGCGAGAGTTGGGCACCCAAGTTAAGTTGAGTACAACATTTCATCCTCAGATGGACAGGCAGTCCGAGCGAACTATTAAAATATTGGAATATATGCTCCGAGCTTGTGTTATTGAATTTGGAGGTACGTGCGATCAGTTCTTGCCTTTAGCAGAGTTTAGCTACAACAACAACTACCACTCGAGTATCCAGATCGATCCTTATGAGGCTTTATACGGTAGACAGTACCTATCTTCAGTTTGATGGTTTGAGCCAGGAGAGGCTTGGTTGTTGGGTACGGATCTGGTTCAGGAGGCCTTGGACAAGGGTAGGATCATTCAGGATAGGCTTCGTACAGCTCGGTCCAGGCAAAAGAGTTATGCAGATTGCAATGTTCGAGATATGGCTTTTATGGTTGGTGAGCGGGTGTTGCTCCGAGTGTTGCCTATGAAGGGTGTGATGAGATTTGGGAAGAAGGGCAAGCTTAGCCCTAGGTTCATTGGCCTGTTTGAGATTCTCAATCGAGTGGGAGAGGTGGCTTATAGACTTGCATTGCCGCTGAGCTTATCAGCCGTGCATCCAATTTTTCATTTGTCCATGTCCGGAAATATCACGGCGATCCATCCCACGTGTTAGATTTAAGCACTGTCCAGTTGGACAAGGACTTGTCTTATGAGGAGGAGCTGGTAGCTACTGTAGACCGGCATGTTCGTCAGTTGAGATCCAAGAGTTCCCCTTCTGTTCGTGTTCAGTGGAAAGGTCAGCCTCTTGAGGCATCGACCTAGGAGTCTAAGTCCGATATGCGGAGCTGTTATCTCCATCTTCTCCCCGACTCAGTTGCTTCCTTCTTTTGTCCATTCGAGGATGAATAGTTGTCTTAGAGGTGGAGAATGTGACAACCCAAAGGTTCATCACCTATTTTTAATTGAATTCTGTGCTTCTGAGTCCTTGAAAACCTCATTTAGATTCACCTCGATTTGCGTGTGTAGTCCGGGCGCGTAGCCGGAAAGCTTAAATATGAACTTCTATGAAAATGCTAATTTTTGATGTTAAAATGAATAAATTTGACTTTGGTCAATATTTTGGGCAAACAGACCTAGACCCGTGAAAATATGGGACGTGGGCATATGTCCGAAATCGAATTCCGAGGTCCCAAGCTCGAGAAATGAATTTTTAAGAAACTTTGTTTTCTGGAAATGTTTAAGAAAAATAGGAAATGAAAATTGATTAGAATGCAATGGTATCGGGCCCGTATTATGGTTCCAGCGCCCGGTACAGGTCTTATATATGTTTAAAGTCCTTCCTATAAAATTTGGTTAAAAACGGACGTCGTTTGACATGATTCGGACTTAAAGTTCTAAATTTGCAACTTGATGAATTTTGAGGAAAAACTCTTGATTTTGAGGTTTGATTTATTGTTTTTGAGGTTATTTAGGCGATCTGAACACACGGATAAGTTCGTATGATATTGTTGAGTTAGTACATGTGTTTGGTTAGGAGCCCTGAGGACTCGGGTGTTTTTCGAAGGTGTTTTGGAATGGTTTTTGACTTAGAAAAATTGCAAAAAATCTGCAACAGGTGCTCAGGCCTGTTGCTCTTCGCGATCACGGAGTCACTATCGCGATCACGTAAGGTAAATGGGGACAGGGGTATTTGTTTTCAACGTGAACGCGAGGGAAGGATCGCGAATGCGGGAGACTCATTGCGAGCGCGATAAATGTCTGCCGAGCGATTTACAAACAGTAGCTGACCGATAATTTGTCAAATTTTCATAACTTCTTCATCTTAACTCCAAATTCGGCGATTTTAGAAAGAGGATTTCACAACAAACTCATAGGTATGTAATCTTGGACTCGTTTTCATCCATTTTCATCAATATCTAATGAATTTCTAGGCCTAAAACATATGATTAAGGGTAGAAAATTAGGGATTTGGGTAGAGTTAGAGCTTTTTTATTTTTCTTGATTTAGACATTGTTTTGCGGTTGAATTTGAAAACAAATTATATATTCGGGCTCGTGGATGAATGGGTAATTTGCGGTCCGAACCTCGTGTTTTGACCAAGCGGGCCCGGGGTCGATTTTTGGGTTTTTGGGAAGAATGATGGAAAAACTTTAATTAGGCATTGGGTTAGCATTGTTTAGCATTTATTGATGTATTGAAGTCATTGATGTGTAGATACAATCGATTTGGAGCCAAATTCGAGAGGAAAAGAGGTAGTTGAGGATTGAATTGGCCGTGGAAATTTGAGGTAAGTGTTCGGTCTAACTTTAGCTTGAGGGATTAGGAGTTGAGTCATAATTACTATGTATTTCTTGTCGAGTACGGCGTATAGGCATGGTGACGAGTACCTATACGTTGGTGTCGAGCGTGACTGTGAGTCTTAAATTGATACTTGTTGAACTCTTGAATAATGCTAAGGTTGAAATCATGAGTAAATCTGTGGTATTGATCAAAGGCTTAGTTTAATTTCGTGGAAGTTAATTGTGAGTTAGAAATGATGATAATAGAGATGATTAGAAGTTGAATTGAGATTGGTTATAGCTGATTCTCCCTCGGCGGGACATATATATTTGTACTATTGAGTTCCCTTGCCGGGATAGTGTAAATTATAGTTAATCCCTTGCCGGGATTGTTGTTGTGATCACTGTAAGCTGTACATTTGGAATGGGTTGCGCGCCGCAATATTTTTTTTATTAATGAATATATATGTATGTATATATATATATATGGATCAGGTTGCATGCCGCAACAGATATATTATATTTATTTGATTGGGTTGCATGCCACAACAGATATATTATATTTATTGTATCGGGTTGCATACCGCAACAGTTATATACATACATATGGATCGGGTTGCGCGCCGCAACAGTAGAATTATTATATTGTTTTAGATACTGTACTGTTCTTTTATATTTATTTGGTTTCTGCTAAGTTAAATTGTTTCCCCGAAGCATGTACCCCCTCCCATTTAACTGCTTATTACTTGTTTATTTTTCCGCCATATATATTACATAATTGCACAGGTTCATCTAGAGTCTGGTCCTAGCCTCGTCACTACCTCGCCGAGGTTAGGCCAGGCACTTAACAGCATATGAGGTTGATTGTGCTGATGCTACACTCTGCACTATGTGGAGATACCGGAGAAGCATACGATGCACAGTAGTAGTTCGGGAGCCACCCTTCAGTCCACGAGATCCCGAGGTAGTCCTGCAGGTGTCCGCAGGCCTGACATCTCTTCTATCTATTTTGATGCATTGTTTCCTTTGTACCCTAGACAGATTTTATTTCTTTTGTTTCAGACACTTGTATGTAGCACTCCTAGATAGTCCGTGTATGTTGTGACACCAGGTGTTGGGTAGAGACACGTATTGGCTTTTATGCATTTTGGTTTTCTATTAATCTAAGACTTCCGTTAAATTTTATATTCCGCTGTTAATTAAATATTTATTCTCTTGTTAATATAATTGGTAAGGAGTTTTGAAATAAAATAGCTAATAATTTCTAAGTTCATGGCTTGCCTAGCTTCTACGAGTAGGCATGTCACGACCCAGATTTCCCACCCTCGGGAGTCGTGATGGCGCCTACTAATAGGAGCTAGGCAAGCCAACTTAATTAACCACTCATTAAACACATAATCCTTTTTAATAATTTAATAGCATTAAAATAAAAGCAATGGAATTAAAATCATAAGCGGAAGTCTTAAATTTAGATAGCTGAATAAAATACAGAACCCCAACATGAATCTCTACCCTGGAACTGGAGTCACATACTCACGAATATCTAAGAAGTACTAAATACAAAGTCTGAAAGAAAGTATAAATCTATTTATCTCGGGTACAATGAGATCAGTCTAATATAGGGAAAGAGGAGACGCCGGGCCTGCGGACGCCTGCAAGGCTACCTCGGCTCTCTCCGGACTAAAGGTATTCTCCCGAGCTAGAGCTGCTACTGCTCGAAACCTGGACCTGTGCAAAAATGCACAGAGTGTAGCATCAGCACAACCAACCCCATGTGCTGGTAAGTGTCTAGCCTAACCTCGGCGAAGTAGTGACGAGGCTAGACTGGACACCACATAAACTTGTGCAGATATATCTGCAAGTACAACGGAAAGAAATAGCAAGAACATAACAATTTAAGCTGGGGAGGGGAGCATGCTTCAGGGGTGACAGATAGAACAAAATATCTGGAATAATGCTAAGTACATCTAAAT
Source organism: Nicotiana glauca (assembly GCA_026770625.1). Classification (NCBI taxonomy): domain Eukaryota; kingdom Viridiplantae; phylum Streptophyta; class Magnoliopsida; order Solanales; family Solanaceae; genus Nicotiana; species Nicotiana glauca. The sequence goes on along the minus strand of MU680172.1, from coordinate 14,075 downwards.
TTTTAACTTCTAGCAATAATGAAAAGAAAAGGAAACTTTCATATTCAACTCATCTTGTTGCAGGCGTGCAACCCGATCCCATTTCTCATAGATCTCGTGGTAGGCATACCACCCGCTCCCATTTCAATATCACTTGTGGTAGGCGTACCACCCGCTCCCATTGCAATATCACTTGTGGTAGGCGTACCACCCGCTCCTATTTCAATATCACTTGTGGTAGGCGTACCACCCTTTCCTATTTCATTGTCTCTTGTGGTAGGTGTACCGCTCGCTCCCTATAGTTTCAACACAGTACACAATACAGTCCCGGAAAGGGAATAACCTCAACAAGTTGAACATCCCAACAAGGGAGAATTAGCTATAACCAATCCTATTCAATTTCTTCTTGGTACAACAAACATCAATATTCAGTTGCAACTTTCATAGGATAAAACAAGGGTACACAATTAGCAAAATTAACACGGTCATGCTTGACACCGACGCATGGATACTCGTCACCATGCCCATACATCGTACCCCACACAAATCAAATAGCAATTATGACTCAACTCCTAATCTCTCAAGCTAAGATTAAACCAAACACATACCTCAAACTTCCACGGCCAATTCAATCCTCAACAACCGCTTTCCCTCTCAAATTTGGCTCCAACTCAATCAAATCTATGCAATAATGACTTCACGTTATCAATATGTGCTAAACAAATCAAACACAATGTCTAATTATAGCTTTTTCATCCACTTACCTCAAAAGGTCAAAAATACCCCCGGGCCCACATGATCAAAACCCGAGGTTCAAACCAAAACCCGATTACCCAGTTCCCCATGAACTCAGATATATAATTTATTTTGGAATCGGACTTCGAATTGAGGTCCAAAACCCCCAATTTTAGAAAACCTAGGTTCTACCCAAAATTCCCAAATTTCCCCTTTAAAATCTTTGTTTTGAAGGTGAAATTATGTTTAAAGATGTTGAGTAAAGAAATTGAGTTAGAAATCACTTACCAATCATTTTGGAGAAGAAGAATCATTTGGAAAATCGTCTCTTTTATTTTCGGTTTTGAAAAAGTGAAAAATAACTGAAATTCCCGACCTTATATACCCCCGAAGACCTACCGCGGATCGTGCAAAAATGCACCTCGACCGTGCTGAAGAACTAGAAAATTACAACTCTCTGAACCCTCCATTGCGGACCGCACTGATTTGGAACGCGGTCGCGCTGAAGGACTAGACCATACCCCAGTCTCTGAATCTTCCACCGCGGACCGTATGGATAGGCAATGCGGCCGCACTGGTTGACCTGGAAAGCTGCCGCCTCTCTGAAGTCAGCTTCGCGGACCGCGCATGGACGACCGCGGCCGCGTAGCTTCCATCGCAGACTGCGCTAAGGCGACCGCGGCCGTGCTGGAGCCTGGAACATCTGCTATTTCTAAGTCTAAGGTCTCCCGGGGCTTACTCAAAACTCACCCGAGCCCTCGAAGCTAAAACCGAACATACACATAGCTCCAAAAACACCGTACAAACTCATATGTGTGATCAAATCGCTAAAACAACAACATTAACATCAAATTAGGCATCAAGACCCATGATTTCCTTTAAAATTTTCATAAAACATCAAGTTTAGAGTTTTTAGTCCAAAACACGTCAAACAACGTCCGAATTCAACCAAACTTACATAAGGTGCTTAAAATATATATAAGACTTGTACCGGGCGTCGAAACCAAAATACGAGCCCGATACCACAGTCTTTTAATCAAATTTCATTTCCAATTTCCTTAATTATTTTCAGAAAACAATTTCACACAAAATTCATTTCTCGGGCTTGGGACCTCGAAATTTGATTCTGGGCATACACCCAAGTCATATATTTTCCTACAGACCCTCCGGAATCGTCAAATCACAGGTCCGGGTCTGTTTGCCTAAAACATTGACCGAAGTCAAACTTAATCAATTAAATACCAAGATTTAACATTATTCTCATAATTTCATATTTAAACTTTCTGACTACGCGCCCGGACTTTGCACACAAATCGAGGCAACCTCAAATGAGGTTTCCAGGGCCTCAGAAGTGCAGGGTGATTAAGGAAACAAGTGATGACCCTTTGGGTCGTCACATTCTCCACCTCTAAAACAACCGTTCGTCCTCGAATAGACAAAATAAGGAAGTACCTAAGTCGGAGAAAGGATGGGGATAACGGATCTGCATATCAGACTAGGACTCCCAAGTCGATGCCTCAGGAGGCTGACCTCTTCACTGAACACAAACAGAAGGAAAACTCTTGGATCTCAACTGACGAACCTGTCGGTCTAGAATAGCTACCGGCTCATCCTCATAGGACAAGTCCTTGTCCAGCTGGACAGTACTGAAGTCTAACACGTGGGTAGGATCACCGTGATACCTCCAAAGCATGGATACAAGAAAAGCTGGATGCATGGCTGATAAGCTAGGTGGCAATGCAAGTCTATAAGCTACCTCTCCCACTCGATCAAGAATCTCAAACGGGCCAATGTACCTAGGGCTAAGCTTGCCCTTCTTCCCAAATCTCATCACGCCCTTCATAGGCGACACTCGAAGCAATACCCGTTCACCAACCATGAAAGCTACATCTCAAACCTTACGATCTGCATAGCTCTTTTTCCTAGACTGAGACGGACGAAGCCTATCCTGAATAATCTTGACCTTGTCCAAGGCCTCCTAAACCAAATCCGTACCTATTAACCAAGCCTCTCCCGGCTCAAACCATCCAACCGGAGACCGTCACCGCCTACCATATAATGCCTCATTAGGAGCCATCTGGATGCTCGACTGGTAGTTGTTGTTGGAAGCAAACTCCGCCAAAGGAAAGAACTGATCCCACGAACCTTTGAAATCAATAACACAAGCTCGGAGCATATCCTCCAAAATCTGAATAGTACCATCCGTCTGGGATGAAATGCTATGCTCAAATCTACCCGTGTGCCCAACTCTCGCTGAACTGCTCTCGAGAAGCGTGAGGTAAATTACGTACCCCGATCCGAAATGATAGACATGGGCACACCATGAAGGCGAACAATCTCCCGAATATAGATCTCAGAAAATCTCTCAGAAGAATAGGAGACTGCCACATGAATGAAATGTGCTGACTTGGTCAGCCTATCCACAATAACCCATATCGCATTAAACTTCTTCCAAGTCAACGGAAGTCTAGTAAAAAAAATCCATAGTAATCCTCTCCCACTTCCACTCGGGAAGCTCAATCCTCTGATGTAAACCACCCGTCTCTGCCTCAAATTCAACTCTTTATACTTGAACAAGTACTGTAGACTCTTGTGGTCAGTGAACACCTCACATGCCACACCATACAAATAGTGCCTCCAAATCTTCAAGGCGTGAACAATGGCTACCAACTCTAAATCATGCACTGGATAGTTCTTCTCATGAATCTTCAACTGCGCCGAAGCATAGGCTATAACCTTGCCATCCTGCATCAATACTGCACCAAGTCCAATACGGGAAGCATCACAACAAACGATATAAGGCCCAGATCCTGTGGGCAAAACCAATACCGGTGCCGTAGTTAGAGCCGTCTTGAGCTTCTAAAAGCTCGCCTCACACTCGTCCGACCATCTGAATTGGGCACCCTTCTAGGTTAACCGAGTCATTGGGGCTGCAATAGATGAAAACCCCTCGACAAATCGACGGTAGTACCCTGCTAACCCCAAGAAACTCCGAATCTCTGTCGCTAATGCTGGTCTAGGCCAGTTCTTGACTGCCTCTATCTTCTTCGGGTCTAACTGAATACCCTCAGATGATACAACGTGACCCAGAAATGCTACTAAACTCAGCCAGAACTTACACTTGGAGAACTTGGCATATAACTAACTATGCCTCAGACTAACAGAGAGAAACTTCTCTAGAAACAACTCTAAAAACTGATCCTAAGTCAAAGACGACGACCCTGCTGGTCTGGCTAAATAGAAATCCCTCCACCAAGTCTTGGCGGATCCAGATAGACAGAATGCAGCACAATCAAATCCATTGGACTCCACAATGCCCATGTTCCAAGGAACCTCGTGGCAGCTATATAAGAAATCCTGCGACTCCTCAGAAGAAGCACCGCTAAAAGTAGTAGTGAAAAGCTTGGTAAACCTATCAAGCCTCTACAAAGCATTTGCGAACATGGTCACTCCATCGCCGGTCTGAGCTACTAACCCCGGCTGAACTGCCATAACTGGTTGAACCACTGGAATCTGATCCTGGGGAGCTACCTGCTCCAGAGTACATGTAGCAGGAGTCTGGGCTCCTCTTCCAGCCTGAGAAGTGGCTGGCGCTACATGAAGCAATCTTGCTCGGGTGACACTCTCCATTAGGCCCACCAATCGGGCCAAAGCATCCTGAAGAACTGGGGTGGCAATAAATCCCTCTGGGACCTGAGCTGGGCCTACTGGAGCTGCTGGGGCTGGGGTCAGAACCTCCTCGTTAAAGTTGACCAGAGGCTCCGCCGCTGGTGCTGCAACTCGGGGCTGAGTTCTGCCCCTACCTCGGCTCCTAGCACGACCTCGTCCTCTACCGGTAACGGGAGCTGCCTGGGGCTCGGACTGCTGATTAGTAGATGAGGAAGCGCGTGTTCTCCCCATCTATGAGAAAACTGAATAGAAGTTCAATTAGCATTGAGAAACCAAACTGCACGACAAGAGAGAACAAAGGAGATATTTTTCCTAACTTGGCAGCCTCTGGGGGATAAGTACAGACGTCTCCGTACCGATCCCTCAAACTCTACTATGCTTGTCCGTGAGTTGTGAGACCTATGTAACCTAGTGCTCTGATACCAACTTGTCACGACCCGGAATTCCCACCATCGGGAGTCGTGATAGCGCCTACTAATAGGAGCTAGACAAGCCAACTTAATTAACCACTCATTAAACATATAATCCTTTTTAATAATTTAATAGCATTAAAATAAAAGCATCGGAATTAAAATCATAAGTGGAAGTCTTAAATTTAGATAGCTAAATAAAATAGAGAACCCCAAAATGAATCTTTACCCCGGAACTGGAGTCACATACTCACGAACATCTAAGAAGTACTAAATACAAAGTCTGAAAGAAAGTATAAATCTGTTTATCTCGGGTACAATGAGATGACAGTCTAATATAAGGAAAGATGAGAGCCGGGCCTGCGGACGCCTGCAAGGCTACCTCGGATCTCTCCGGACTGAAGGTATGCTCCCAAGCTAAAGCTGCTGCTGCTCGAAACCTGGACCTGTGCAAAAATGCACAGAGTGTAGCATCAGCACAACCAACCCCATGTGCTGGTAAGTGTCTAGCCTAACCCTGGCGAAGTAGTGACGAGGCTAGACTGGACAACACATAAACTTGTGCAGATATATATATGCAAACACAACGGAAAGAAATAGCAACAACATAACAATTTAAGCTGGGGAGGGGAGCATGCTTCAGGGGTGACAGATAGAACAAAATATCGGGAATAATGGTACGTACATCTACATTTTTAACTTCTAGCAATAATGAAAAGACAAGGCAACTTTCATATTCAACTCATCTTGTTGCAGGCGTGCAACCCGATCCCATTTCTCATGAATCTCGTGGTAGGAGTACCACCCCCTCCCATTTCAATATCACTTGTGGTAGACTTACCACCCGCTCTTATTCCAATATCACTTGTGGTAGGCGTACCACACGCTCCCATTTCAATATCACTTGTGGTAGGCGTACCACCCGCTCCCATTTCATTGTCTCTTGTGGTAGGCGTACCACCCACTCCCTATACTTTCAACACAGTACATAATACAGTCCCGGCAAGGGTATAATCACAACAAGTCGAACATCCCAACAAGGGAGAGTCAACTATAAACAATTCTATTCAACTTCTTCTTGGTACAACTAATATCAATATTCAGTTGCAACTTTCATATGATCAAACAAGGGTACACAATTAGCAAAATTAAGATTCACGGTCATGCTTGACACTGACGCATGGATACGCGTCACCATGCCCATACGTCGTACCCCACACAAATAAAATAGCAATTATGACTCAACTCCTAATCACTCAAACTAGGATTAAACCAAACACTTACCTCAAACTTCCACGGCCAATTCAATCCTTAACAACTGCTTTCCCTCTCGAATTCGGCTCCAACTCAACCAAATCTATGCAAGAATGACTTCACGTTATCAATATGTGCCAAACAAATCAAACCCAATGTCTAATTATAGCTTTTTCATCCACTTACCCCAAAAGATCAAAAATGCCCCCGGGTCCACATGGTCAAAACCCGAGGTTTGAACTAAAACTCGATTACCCATTCCCCCATGAACTCAGATACATAATTTATTTTGGAATCGGACCTCAAATTGAGGTCCAAAACCCCTAATTTTAGAAAATCTAGGTTCTACCCAAAATTCCAAAATTTCCCCATTAAAATCTTTGTTTTGAAGTTGAAATTATGTTTAAAGATGTTGAGTAAAGAAAATGAGTTAGAAATCACTTACCAATTGTTTTGGAGAAGAATCGTTTGGAAAATCGTCTGTTATGTTTTGGGTTTTGAAAAAGTGAAATATGACTGAAATTACCGACCTTATATACCCCCTGAAGACCCAATGCAGACCGCGCAAAAATGCACCGCGGCTGCGCTGAAGAACTAGAAAATTACAACTCTCTGAACCCTCCAGCGCAGACCGCACTGATTTGGAATGCGGCCGCGCTGAAGGACTGGACCAAACCCCAGTCTCTGAATCTTCCAGCGCGGACCACACTGATAGGGAACATGGCCGCACTAGTTGACCTGGAAAGCTGTCGGCTCTCTAAAGTCAGCTACACAGACCAAGCATGGACGACTACGGCTGCGTAGCATCCACCACGGACCGTGCTAAGGCGACCGTGGCCGTGCTGGAGCCTGCAACATCTGCTATTTCTAAGTCTTAGGCCTCCGAGGGCCTACTCAAAACTCACCCGAGCCCTCGAGGCTCCAAATCGAACATACGCATAACTCCAAAAACAACCTATGGACTCATCTATGCGATCAAATTGCCAAAATAACATCATTAACATCAAATTAGGCCTCAAGACCCATGATTTCCTTTCAAATTTTCATAAAACATCAAGTTTAGAGTTTTTAATCCAAAACACGTCAAACGATGTCCGAATTCAACCAAACTTACAGAAGGTGCTTAAACCATATATAACACTTGCATCAGGCGTCAGAACCAAAATACGAGCCCGATACCATAGTCTTTTAATCAAATTTCATTTCCAATTTTCTTAATTATTTTCAAAAAACAATTTCACACAAAATTCATTTCTCGGGCTTGGAACCTTGGAATTTTATTATGGGCATACACCCAAGTCCCATATTTTCCTACGGACCCTCCAGGACCGTCAAATCATGGGTCCGGGTCCGGGTCCGTTTGCCCAAAATGTTGACCGAAGTCAAACTTAATCAATTAAATACCAAGATTTAATATTTTTCTCACAAATTTCATAGTTAAACTTTCCGGCTACGCTCCAGGACTGCGCACACAAATCGAGGCAACCTCGAATGAGGTTTCCAGGGCCTCAGAAGTACTGGGTGAGTAAGGAAACAAGTGATGACCCTTTGGGTCATCACAAGGCGCCATCACGACTCCCGAGGGTGGGAATCCGGGTCGTGACAGTTGACTGAGATATTCTTCTCAATGGCAAAAGCATAAACTCAAGCTGAATTTGACAATCTGATGGAGAAGGTACATATTAGGGTTAAAGAATACTTAGAGTTAGCTGGATACGAAAAGTGGGCTAGGTTGTATGCACCTGTTAACAGGGGATGGACAATGACGTCAAATATTGCTGAGTCAATCAACACCGCACTAGTGTCAACAAGGGAATTGCCAATATACGACTTCCTCGAAGAAGTTAGGAAGATGTTTGAACGTTGGAATAGTAGTAACCGCAAAGAAACTACACAGACATACACAACGCTTGAAAAAAAAAATACCAGGAGATGCTGACTTTGAATGAGAAAATGTCTACACGCATGACTGTAAGTTTTATTTTAATGTCATTATATTATATAGATTTATTGTTTTCTGAAATAATTAACATGAATACAACTGAATACAACACATTTTTTATAATACAGCTGTCATGAATACATATGAATACAGCTGAATTCAAATGCATACAAGACATATTCTATCTAAGTTGAATACATCTGAATATAACTAAAAACATTCTATAAAAATCTGACTTTGAATACATCTGAATATAACTAAAAACATTCTGCAAAAATCAGCTATTCGAATATGTAAAATACAAAGTTGAATGAATTTCAAAACATACTGCAAAAATCAATTTCAACCAAAAAAATTATGTATAATACAGATTTAAAATCTTAGTATTCATAATATAAGACGTAATTATAGTTTATAGCCTGCCGGTCTAAATGTATGATGTATTCTTCTGTATGCAAATATTTGAGTTGTATATAACTGAGTAATTCAGCATTATACATATGGTTATTCAGGTATATGTACTCGAGACTTATATTTCTATTTTTAAATGTAGGTGGTACCATCAACTGAATACTTACATACGGTTAACGATGGAGTGAGGAATTAACAATCTGCCTGTTAGAGAGAAAATATGTTTGTGGGAGGTTCCAAGTTGATGAATCACCATGCCCACATGCTTGGGCTATATTGAAGAGAAAGTTTCTAATGCCAGAAGAATATTTCTCTAACTATTACAAACCAAATATTGCTGTAATGACATACGATGTGCCTGTGTACCCGCTACCGGACATAAATCACTAGAATATACCAGCACATGTTGCAGAGGAGGTTGTACTACCCCCCAAATGGAAAAGACCTCATGGAAGGCCAAAGAAGAAGCGATAAACCATTAAGTGAATTGCTGTAGCTGAAAAATCAACATTCATGTAGCATATGTCGGCAGGGAGGACATAACAAGCGAACGTGTAGAAATGCTCCACGTAACAAATAGTTAACACTCTGACATGTATTGGTGCTTCAATGATTTGTCAATACTTATGATGACATTGTCAAGTAATAAATACTCATTGTCAAGTAATAATTTCTTAAATGACTTTTGTGACTAGATTCTTTATACATTTAGTTGCTTTAATATGTTGGATACAATCCAATATAACCTTGTCCACATATACTTTGACAATTGATTATAGACAGTGCCTCATTTATATACATAACTAGTCAGAATTCATCGGAATACATCTATATACTCAGCTGTAATATAACAATTTCAATAAATCTAAATTTATATTCTTTAACTAGACAATAACCTGTTTAATACATCTAAATTTATATTCTTTAACATGTATTAACTGAATTTGAAAGATACATATTAAAGAATATAGCTGAATACAGAAAAATACATATGAATAATACAGTTGAATACAACTAGATATAGTTGAATAATACAGATGAATATTACTGACTACAGGTGAATAATTCAGTTGAATACAACTGACTATAGCTGAATACCTATAACCTGTTTGATATATCTGAATTTGTATTCTTTAATACGTATTAACTGAACTTGAAAGAAACATATAACTGAATACAGCTGAATACATCTTATTACAGCTAAATAATATAGTTGAATACAACTGAGTTTATATTATTTAATATAAGCTGTTTAATATATCTGAATTTATATTCTTTAACATGTATTAACTGAATTTGAAAGATACATATTAAAGAATATAGCTGAATACAGAAAAATGCATATGAATAATACAGTTGAATATAACTGGATACGGATGAATAATACAGTTGAATATTATAGACTACAGCTGAATAATTCAGTTGAATACAACTGACTATAATTGAATACAACTGAATACGTATAACCTGTTTGATACATCTGAATTTGTATTCTTTAATATGTGTTAACTAAACTTGAAAGATACATATAACTGAATGCAGCTGAATGCAACTGAATAATACCATTGAATACTACTGAATATAGAAAAATACATCTGAATTATTTAATATAACCTACTATCAGTATACATAAAGTTTCTGACTTTGATATTAACCTGTTCAAGGCCTAAAACATGTTCAAGCCAAGTTACTGAATATTAATATATACTTGAATCTTGTAAGATGCATATGAATATAAATAGAAGAATAAGCATGAATACTTATGAACAAACAAGTAAAATAGCAATTGAAAAGTTGCAATTGTCATACACGAACACTATTGATAAAGTAATTAATTTTTCTAACTAAATACCATCTTCACCAAAAAACTACTCAAAACAGTATTCACTTAAAAAATACATTCCAAAACTACATTAACCTAAAGCTACTCTAACACTATCTGCATCTTCGAATCTGACTACGTGATTTGCCTAGCAATCTTTGAGGGTGCTTCATTCTCGCTTATGACATCAGCGTCTATCTTCCGCATAGCATAATCCTATAGGAGAACACCATATCTTTGACGAAGTAGATTGGAATCAAATATTTTCTATGGAATCTCACCAAGAGTGCTCAGAAACTCTGCGTATGCCGCAACATGCACCCCACAATCCCTAAAAAATATTGATTGAAACAATTGAAAATAATTCATACAATTCCATTTGTATATAACATACCAGAATGATGATTGAATACTTACATTCTCCCAGCCTTCTGTTGAGGCAAATCTGATATGAAAAAAACTTCAACATCAGTATGTGGCTTGTCAGTATATGCTGAGAAAGTAGACCAATCAATGCCTTGACTATCTCTGTAAAAGCCACTAATTGATAAATACAGCAGTACAAGCTTAGCTAGCTTATCTATCTCACAAGTAACATAGGCATAATGATCTGCATATCTATACGAGTCATACACTTTGATACATCTCTCCTTAAATAAGACAACAACCAATACCCATTGTAGTTTGTCCTTCAAGTTGACTGGTATCAAGGCATTGTCAATAGTATGACAAGGTAGATTAGTTAGCAATCTGTATCCCCTTATGTAATCACATACCACATCCTCTTCTTTGGCTACATTAGCATTACTATCTGTATCAGCATACCTGTCGAAGATTTCAGCTATTCTTGTCTTGAATGTACAATCAACAGTTGTATACTTGAAGTTGCTTGTTTGATTGTATTTTCCATTCTTTCTCAGATAGTAGAATATGACGTCAATATGCTATACACAAATTTAATTACATAGTATGAGTCTAATTAGTCAAACTAAGAAAGAAATATGGCAAGCGAAAACTCAGTTCAATACATCACATAGATTAAATAATAATATATCTGAATAGTAAAAAATACATCTGAATACGCTGGAATACAACAAATATTCAATAATAAATACCAATTGATGTTAAAATACAGAGTGTATGAATACAGTTAAAATTCAGCAGATATTACATCAGGTATGACAACAGAAACAGTTAAAATACAGCAGATTGTCCAATTCAAGATATTACAACAGATATTAAAGATATTACAACTAACCATTGATGTTAAAATACATCTGAATACAGTTAAATACATGCATTCAGATTCAAAATAAATGAACCAGTTAAATACATAATATTGTAATACATATGTTAGTTAAAACATATAATAACTTCGAAAATACATTAGAATACATTAAAATACAGCAGTACTTCAGGAATAATGATGCCATTAAATTCATTATACAGATTCAGTTAAAAACATTTTACATTTTTAGCTAATAAAAATTGTTACAATACACCTGAATAAAATTATATAAGGCAGATTTACATGTAACATAATTGTGAACTATACAACTAGACAAACCAATACTAAAGAAATAAATTATAGTGGAGTTGGAAGGGGTAAAACTTACGTTGTCATCCCATAGCTTCACGTCAAACGACAGAAGGTAAAACCAATTTTTGGAATTAACTTGATCAACTCCAAAATCCAATGGTATATGAAGTGTTGACTTGTTCTTCTTGTAATGGTCTTCCAAATTACTTCTGCAAGTATGATATAAAAAAATATTATATACATTTTTTAAATATAAAAACTTAGTACACATACCGCGGAAAAATGCACTTCTGTTCATGTCTAGTGAGAAGACCATCACGAACCCATTTGTCATATTCCTGAATGATTAATGTAGGATGTGGACCCCTTATTGAATCTTCCTCAAAGGGGTGTCTTTTTTCAAAAATGGGGGTCAACTTTACTGAGGTACCTGTTGTTCATTGATTTCATGAATAGATACTTTTAATTTTAAAAACCATAGGGAAATAGATCATTAGTTTATAAAAACACTAACCTGCAGAGTCGAAGTTATACTCATAAGGCGAAGAATACCATCTAAGGCGAAGATGGTATTCATAAGGCGAAGATGGTATTCGGGTTGATTCAAACTTTTTTGCACTGTTGTGTATTACAATTTTAGTTTCTGAAATTTGACTGGGAAGAAACCTGTCGTCCAGCTCAAATTGAGTTACATAGAAATTTGTAGATACACCCTCTTGACTTGTAGGTGGATTGTTTCACGGCACCGCTGATGTCGTATTCCCCCCAACTCTTGACTCCACACATTGAGCATTAAGCACTGTTTTCTGTTATCAGTATGCATCATTGTTAGTGTAGTAACTTAGTGTATGAATACAGTTAAATACATACAAATACACTACAAAACTGATTTTGGTAATGGAAATCTTATTGAAATTCATCACACATAATCAAGAATAATAAATGTGAATATATTAAAATACGGCTGAATACATTTAAATACAGCAATTAATTCCTTCGACATATTAAGGTTAAAATACATCTGAATACTTTTTAATACATGTTATTGGTCAGTACTAGTGAGGCAGTTAAATTCTTGTCGAATACATATAAATTTTAAAATACAATTAATTAAGAATAATATTGATCAATTACTCATAACTAAATACTAGTTACATACAATTACTGATAACTTTAAAAATACATATGAATACATTAAAAAAACTGCAGTTATTTAACAATATTGATGCCATTTGAAATAAATAGGAATATAGTAAAATACATCTTAAATTCATACATGATCAGTGTATGAATTTATATGAATACATATAGACACAACATGCGAAGAGCACAAAAATAACCGCAGAAATAAATTCAGGAAAATATAAATGCATATAGGATTAAGATTTTTAAAAATACTGAATAATTCTATATATGTACTTGTATTTCACAATGTTGTAGAACTGTTTTATATATAATTAATCGGAATAATAGCAAATAGGAGATATAAATATATGCTAAAGGAGATAAAAATGTTAAACCTCAACATTATCCCCGACAGCTGTGTAAGTTTGTCTGTGGCCTTTTGGAATATCTTGCAAGTTGGCATCATATGGTATTTCAATAACATCATCATGTCTCCCTATGGGTTCCTTTCTCTGGTGTAAACTTTCATTTTGCTGATTGTGTTGAAGATGGTTAAAAAGCTTCTTAAAGTTATCATTAATCAATCTCCTCAGCAACTTGAACTCGCCCACAACCTTAGCAAGACATAAATAATTAGAATATTGCACCAAAAATATATGAATATTAAGCACTAAACTGTAATGTTTAATATGTGGATAAATACTCACGTATTCTTGGAATGAATTTAGGTCTTTCCTCAAAGAAGATATTTCATCATTTTTTGAATTTGCCAGCTGATTGTGATGCAAAACATTTTGTCCAATTTCGGATACACAAACAGGAGAAATATTGAATTGAAACTCTGTATTTGAGGGATGCCTGTTTTGTTCCTTGCGCTCTTTATAGGGCGGTGATGAAGATGGACCAACACTTGCAATATGTTTCTTCTTACATTGAAGATCAGGTGTAGGAGAAAAGTCATCTGAATCCTCTACCGACTTGTCTGAATGAGCAGAAGTAGGATTGTTCTCAACTTCAATGCCTACGGGAGGAATCTGAATAACGCAAGCCCTATATCGGTAGGATGGATGTCCTTGTAAACAATCTGAAAAATGAAATACAATCAAAGTCTTACTACTGTCACACCTCCTTTCGGCGCTACCGCACCCCGCGAAGGGCGTGGTGGAAGGGAGTTTTTCCAATTAAAGG